>JAJJWX010004122.1:0-31404 GCA_023529315.1 Papaver bracteatum | reverse complement strand
ACACGGTAAATGTATTATCCGAATGTTTTAGTTCATACTTATTAGTGAATTTCTACAATACCTAAATCATGGTAAACTACACAAATCAGTCTTTGTTTTTAAGATCAAAAACATTTGAATTTTCATGGTCGGATTCAAAAAATGAGTTGAAGATTTTGGAGCGTTTTAAAGGGTTTTCAAATTGGGTTTTCTTTCCTGAGGAATCTTTAAATTGGGTGTCTAAAAGTATTCAAGAGGCAATTACAAGTATATCGAGTGTGGATCGGAAATGGTCTAGAAGATTTAATCAGGCAGTCATCCTGATTGAGGTTCTGAGTAACAAAAATGGGATTTTTATGAAGATTTCCAAGACGGAGGTCTCAAAGGAATTAAGGCCGAGATTCTTATGCATCCCTGGAGGTGATGAAAGCATTATTTGGAAGAAATTTTGGTCGTGTTTAAATCAGCAAGAGGTGAGAATACAAAATACTGATATAGTATTGAATGATTTTCCGGAGCTCCCAGTCCAGACTACAAAAAAAAACTATTTCTCCTTCGTCTGGTTCGAGAGGAATCACAGTGGAGGTCATTAATTTTCATAAGGGGTGGTTCAATATTGCGAAAGGAATTCAGAATCATTTCAAATGGACAAAGGATATAAGTATTAAGCCAATCAATGGTAGGAAGGCGTTCTTTGTTTCTTGCTCTGATGAAGTACATCAATCGTTATACCAACCGATCATAATACGGGTGGGCAAAGCAAAAGTATTACTCAAACAATGGAGTTCGACAGATTTTTGTTTAGATCCGCAAGCAGCTAATAAATTGGCACATTGGATTGGGTTAAGAGGTTTGCCACTACATTTATGGGATAATTCCAACTATCAAAAATTATGTTCGAAGTGGGGAATTTTAAAGGAGGTTCATCCGGATACGGAATCTAGATCTAAACTGAATTGTTGTAAGATTCTGGTTCAATGTGATCTGCTACAAATACCAGCTGTGGTATGCTATGATAATTTATGGATTACAGTGGAATGGATACCTGAAATTCTTTCTACAAAGAAGGTGCAATTGGAGCAACACAAAAAATGGGTGGCGTCGAATAAGATATCGGACCAAGTTTTACCTCAACATAATAATGAACGCAATGAGGATCGGAATTCAATTCGAGCGGCTGACAAACCTAGGCTCAGATCTGCGGTAGTTATCCCATCTGATTATTATACAAATGACATTGCACAATCATCCAGGGAGCAGGACTATTCAAACGAGTGGGAGAAAAATTCAAAGAATTCTCAGCATACATGCACTGTTTCTCCTACTTTGAATATTGTCAATTCAGATTTTGGAGCTAAAACAGGATGGATGCTAAATCCCCTATGCAACTCGGAATCAGCTACAAAAGAGAAAAAACAGGCTAAAGGGCCAAATTCAAAAACTGGAGAGAACAAATATATGGGCGAGATGGTTTTTGGAGGCCCATCGGGTTCCAACCCGTATAAGAGAGCTCCATTCAGGCCTGCCTATGGTTCTCTTCAACAGAAGAATGAGGGTCAAAATATGGGCGAGAAGGTGTTTGGAGGCCCATCGAGTTTAGACTCATGTAAGAGAGCTCCGCTCAGGCCTGTCCATGACCCAAATAAAACAGGGCTGAGGGATAATTTGTTGGATAATGCTAACCGGGATCAACCAAAATCGGTTACTACACAGGGCGGAGCTGAACCATCAAACACTTCAGTGTATGCTAAGAAACTTACGTGTGTCTCCTCAGCAAGGGTCCTTTCATCAACAACAGTGGAAATGTTAGCATCAACACCGTTGAAAAATATGACAGCATCTGCTCCAGCAGAGAGTTCTAAGCCAAAAAATACGTTCTCGCCGACGACTTCGTTTTACAAACAAGATGAGATGGACAACTTAGTTCAACATCAATTGGATTTCTACAAAAACATTGGAATAAACTGTAATACCGATTTATCAAAAGTTCTTTGTAGAGATATGTTAATCAAATTGAAGAAAGCGGAGTTGAATAATGGTGAGGAAGCTAATAAGTTTGATGGTTTAGAAAAGTTGGACGTGGACACAGATGATGAGGATTGGGAGGCGGAGGAAGCAAGAGTTTCTTTCACAGATCAAAGTGATGGTTTCTCAACAAGTGCAATTGCTTCACCACATCAGATTGCGGTTTCTTCTGCTCATGGGATTTCAATGGAGGTAAATGGATCATAAAATAATGCAATGGAATATTAGGGGTTTGGGTGACGAGCTAAAAATTACTGCAATTCGAAATGCTATCCGTAGAAACAATGCTTCAATTGTTTCGATTCAAGAAACAAAAAAGGGGTTCATTGAAGATCTGTTATTAGGAGATTATGGGGCAACAATGGTTGCGATTCAATTTTCTTCCTTAGGGTGCTTCCGGGGTATCTTTGGTTATGTGGAATCCGTCAAGTGGTTGTAATGGAAGAGAGTTTGTTGGGGCTTTCTCAATTTCTTTAAGATTTCGGAATGTGTCTGATAATTTTGAATGGATTTTCACTTCTGTTTACGGTGCAACTGACCCGAAAGATTATGACCAATTCTGGTTAGAAATTCAGGATGTAAGATTGCTGATGGAAGGGCCTTGGCTTTTGGGTGGAGATTGGAATGCAATTTTATATCAATCGGAGAGGAATCGAACGGGGGGTAGTGGAATAAACAGAAAAAAAAATTAGAAAATTTGTAAATGCAAATAATTTGATGGATATTCCAATGGCAGGGGGATTGTATACTTGGACCAACTCTCAGAATCAACCTTTACTGATAAGGCTGGATAGGTTTGTGTTTACAAAGGATTGGGAAGAAAAATGTTTGTCTCTAGCTGTCTGATTAAGAAGACCCACTTCCTGATCATGCACCTATCTTGCTGAATTGTAATGATGGTACTTCTCCTAAACCTTCTTTTAAATTTGAAAACTATTACTTGGATCATCCTGATTTCTTAGTTAATATGAAACTTTGGTGGGTCAATTTAACTTTTAATGGCAGTCAAAGTTTTATCCTGGCTAAGAAACTGCAGGGTCTAAAGTTTTTTATAAAGAAATGGGGAAGGGAAACTTTTGGTTCTTTACAAAAGGAGGTGGAAAAATGTGAAACTCTCATTGATGTTTATGACAGCCTTGAGGAAATTGATGGTTTAAACAATGAAGATTATGCAACAAGAGAGTCAGCTAGAGTTAATTACAAAAAAGCTTCTCTGAATTTAACTAGGAAGTGGTTCTCTAGATCAAAAGGGCAATGGTTAGCTGATGGTGAAAGAAATTCAAGGTTTTTTCATATGAATGCTTCTTACAAACAGAGACAACGCAATTAATTCTCTCATCATTAATGGTGAGATGAGTAATGATAAGGAAATGATTAAGGAGGAAGCTAAGAATTTTTATGTGGAGCTGTTCAAAGAAGATACAGTGGTTAGGCCTACTTTTGATGACCTTGAACTGCCTAGTTTGAGTGTCTTTCAAAGTATAAGTTTGGAGATGCCGTTTGAGGAGAATGAGGTGAAAAATGTCATTTGGAATTTTGGGAATAACAAGTCTCCTGGGCCGGATGGTTATACTATGGAATTTTTCAAGGCGGTATGGGATATCATAAAAATTGAACTAATGGCAGTGGTAAAGGAATTTGAGCTCACTGGAAAAATTGATTGGAGATTGAACTGTGCTAATATTATCTTGATTCCCAAGTGTGATGGAGATTTCTCAATGAATTCTTTCCGACCAATTAGCCTTATTGGAGGAATTTATAAGATAATTTCAAAAATTCTTGCAGACAGATTGAAATTAGTACTTCCTTCAATTATATCTGATTCACAGGGTGCTTTTGTTGATTCTAGACACATTTGTGACGGCATTCTTACGGCATCTGAGCTGATAGATTCGAGAGAAAGAGAAGGCAAACCTGGTTTGATTGTCAAAGTGGACTTGCAAAAGGCTTTTGACAAGGTGAATTGGGGGGGTCTGGATTATACGCTATCAAGGTTTGGATTTGGTAATGTATGGAGGAACTGGATTAGGTGGTGTATCACTAACACAAGATTCTCTATGGCTGTTAATGGTTCTGTTTCAAGTATGTTGAAGCACAAAAGGGCTAAAGCAAGGTGATCCGATGTCCCCTTTTCTGTTCATTCGATAGTGGAGGTTCTTTCATCATGTTGAAGAGAGCTGCAAACATTGAATTTAATCAAAGGTTTCAAACCTTCTCCTAAAGCTTTTGAGGTAAACCATCTGCAGTTTCTTTGATGACTCGATTGTATTCTTAGATGACAACTCTGAGCAGGTGCATAATCTAAAAAATATTATGTTGGGTTTTGAAATGGTATCTGGGCTGAGTGTGAACTTTCAGAAGAGTGCTCTTGTGCCGGTGGGTAATGATGTCAATGCAGTGGATGCTTCTATTATTTTTGGATGTAGACTTACTTATTTTCCGATGAAATATTTAGGAATTCCATTAGGAAGCAAATCAAAGGCTGTGGGAGTATGGGATGTAATTCTGCAAAATTTTCAAAAGAGTTTGTGCATGTGGCAAAGAAAGTATCTGTCGAAGGGAGGAAGGATGATGTTGATTCAAAATGTATTATCTAGCCTGCCAATATACTATTTAACACTTTTTCAAATGCCATCCTCAATTGAGAAACAGATGGAGTTGATAATGAGGCAGTTTCTGTGGGGTTCTGAGAATAAAAAACCAAAGAAAGGTTGGGTTGGCTGGAAAAGAGTAAATTTACCAAAGGAAGGAGGAGGTACGGGGATAATAAAGTTAAGGCTAATGAATAGAGCTCTTCATGCTAAGTGGTTATGGAGGTATGGAAAAGAGGAAAATGCACTTTGGAGAAAAATAGTGAGATTCAAATTTGGTGGCAATGAAAATTCTTTCTTTCCAAACACTACAAACAAGTCAGTGGGAAAGAGCTTGTGGACCGGAATTTTGAAATGTAGGAATCATGTGGTGCGAGAATTCAACCTGCAGGTGGGAAGGGGTGATAGGGTCCTGTTTTGGAGGGATGTTTGGCTAGATGGGCAATCCCTACAGGTCTTGTACCCAAACTGTACAATCTCGTTGCGAGAATGCAGGAGGCTACAATTCAGGAGGTGATGGATGGGGTTGCAGGGAACAATTGGAATTTGGCCTTTTGTAGAAGTTTGAAGGATTCAGAGATTCAAGACGTCGCTCACTTGCTGAATTTACTATCAACTTTTAACATAACTGAAGGACAAGACCAAAGAACATGGAAAACATGCACAAAAAACTTCTCTGTGGCAGAATGTTACAGGTCTTTGGAGGAGGATGGTCTGCTGGTCTTCCCTTACAAGAGTGTGTGGAATCCTAAAATCCCACAGAAGGTAAATTTTTTTATCTGGACTCTCTGTTACAATGCTGCGCCAACCATGGATTCACTAAGAAACACTTACAATGTAAATGGCTGTTTGTTATGTAAGAAAAGTGCTGAATCAAACAAGCATTTGTTCTTGCATTGTGAAAAAACAAGAGAAATCTGGTTTTACTTCTTAAGTGGATATGATCTTCAATGGGTCTTTCAAGAAACGGTAAGGGACACTATATGGGAATGGAGGAAAAGGAAGGGGAAGAACTTAAGCCTAAAAACAAAAATTTGGGATGTAATCCCCTTTGCAATTTGGTGGGCTGTTTGGATTGAAAGAAACTCAAGAGCCTTCAATGGAAAGTACAACACCATGGATAATGTGAAGAATAGCATCAAAACTTTCATTTTTAATTGGTGTGCAGGCACAAAAATTTTCGAAGGAATTCCTCTAACCATGTGGCTACAGGACTGGGAGGCGGTCATTCATTAGATTTTCTTTCCAGTTTTCTTTAGGCTCCTGTTAACTACTGTTTTGGTTTCTTTGTTTTTATTGTAACCATTTTGCTTGCGCCAAAACCTTACTACCTTAGTGAGGTTTTTTGGTTTTTTCTTATAAAATTTGCACTTCCTGAGTAAAAAAAAATTAATTCAAACATCTTTGGTCAATTAGTTATTTTTGAAATTTGAATATTTTTAGGTTTTTAGAATTTTGAGTTTTTGAATATTTTGGATTAAGTCTATTCGTAATCCTAGTCTTTAGGGGGGACTACAATTCATGTTTTAGTTCCTAGACTTTAGGAATTTTGTTATGTTAACGCTTTGAGTTTGTTTTAGGATTTATGTTAGGGTTTTATTTGATGTAAGCCTATAAAAATGCCGGTTCATTAATACAAAATATATGAAGAATGTTTAAGAGTTTCATGTTCACAAGTTTCTTCCAATTTTTTTTTTTCTTAATTAAATTTTCTACAGAATAGATGCGACGTTGCCAGAATGTATGATTATCCCCACTAACAAACGCAAACGGCCTTTCTACAATGTAATTCATTGCCTTGGTCTGCACTTTGTTTGTCTGATCAATAACCAGTTCTGGAAATCGCTGAACAATAGATGATGCAATATCTACAAGTAATGAGTTTGGTCATATTAGACGTGCAAAATAACATAATTATATATGTTTCAGTGGCTTCACATATTTTCAATAATCCACCTTTACTAAGCATATGTTTCAGAGTTAAGCAGAGAACTCTTGTTACAAATTAAATACATGGATCAATCTACAAAAACTTAAGGATTTGTTCACATACCACACAATAGAATTTCACATATCTCGCCAGAGAAAGGACTTGGGTATTCGTATGTCTGTTCGTGTCTAGTCACGGAATAAAGATACTCAACTGTCTCTCTTTGTCCCGCTATAACTGTTGGAATATATGTTACATACCACCGAGAGAAGAGATGGAGGTGGGATGTTCGGAAGACCAAGTCAGTAGAAGATATATATCTCTAGCCAAGATAGTTTGTTATCTAGGTTAGTTTTGTTGTTTATCCTATTCTACTATAAATAGGAATTCTATGTAACTGTAATTGTTATCTCAGTTTCTACTCATGATCAATAATGGTTTCACCCTAAGAGGTTTGTGTGGATGTAGGCCATTAGACCTGAATCGCGTTAAAATCTCTTTGTCATGATTTCATTTGTATTTGATCTATGAACCCTCGATACCCATAATTAATTATGGTATCAGAGCAGGGAGACCGCTCATATTGCTTCCGCTACTACAAAATTAAAATCTTTGTTTCGCATCTAAGCATCCTTTTTGTTTTGAGTTTGATGTTTACATGGTGCTCGATATTTTCTCTACCCAGATTTCGTAGGGTTTGTATCTTAAATCACAGGGAAGTTGAAAATTTTATTTTCCCTGTTATCAGAATTGGATATCAAACTTTGGAAGAGGGCTTGTGTCTCTCTTTCAGTATTCACAGTCTGGTTACATTTAAACTGATCAATGCTCTTTCTGTTCTTAGATCATCAAACATTAAAGACATGGTATAGTGTTCACGTTTTTTTTTTGCATATAAGATTCGTGGGATCTATAATATTCATCTCCTATTTTCATACTTCTGGTCAATATCACGCCGGAAATCTTCATTTATTTTCGATAATATTCTTTCTATATGTGGTGTTACAAATTATTCAACCACACATTAATATTGGAGTCCAAATCTGTTCACGAATTCGCACTCTTAATACTGTATTGGCTCTATAGCCGTGACTAATGGAAATCCATTAAGTCAGATGAGTTATTTTTGGTTGTTACTGGTTGTCAAACCATTTTTTTTTAATCTTTTGTTACTAGTTGTTATCAACCACGACTCTATCAATCTATCATGCTCTTGTCCCATATCTTTTTTGGGGATATATTAAGGGTTGATTCATTAACTCACGATCCATTTATCATGGGTTTCTTTAAAATCTTTCGAAATCAGTTTTCAGTCACAAAAACTCATCTAATCTATCTACATTTTGATCATTATCCAGGATCTCCAAGATCTTATCATTCGCTGCTTGCTCTAATTTTATGAGCCAATATTCCTTAAATAAAAGATGCACGTGTTATCACGTCTTAACTCTTTCCATAGTTTCTGAGAATTGATGACATACAAGTCATGGAGCCGGTTCAAGAGTTCGATATTCCTGTTTTCGAAGAAATTGACACCCCTGCTCTTGAAGATCCATCTCTCTCTTCATCAACAGTACCTACATCTAATTGTCCTCCAGCCCGGTGCCGATGTCCCCGAGGTAAGCATAGATTGTTCGATTAATACTAATGATACTTGTGAACTACGACACCGACAGTACCAGTTTGCCACCAAGGAGTAATCGTGGAGTTCCACCCGGATCGTTTTTCACCCGAAGCATTAAGGAAGGTGAAATACCCTATTGCGAATTACGTGTCAACTCATAGATTATCAAAGGAGGGAAAAGCGTTTGTCAGTCAAATGGCAGATGTTACTATTCCCGAACAGAGAAGAAGCACTATCTAATCCGAAATGGGCTGGTCCTATGAAAGAGGAGATGGTGGCACATGAAGAAAATGGTACATGGGATATAGTCTCACTACCAAAAGGAAAGAAACCAGTTGGTGCAGTGGGTATATACTATCAAGCATAATCCGGATGGCTCTATTGACAGGTATAAAGCAAGACTTGTGGCTAAAGGGTTTACCCAAACTTATGGTATTGATTATCAGGAGACGTTTGCTCCTGTTGCAAAAATCAACACTATTCGAGTATTATTGTCTTTGGCAGCAAATCTAGGCTGGCCTCTACAACAATATGATGTAAAAAATGCTTTTTTACATGGTGACTTGCAAGAAGAAGTCTACATGACACTACCTCCAGGTTATAATGCTCCAAAAAATGCTAATGTTGTGTGTAAGTTAAAGAAGGCTTTATATGGTTTGAAACAATCTCCCAGAGCATGGTTTGGTAGATTTCGCATTGCAATGAAGAAGTTTGGGTATATACAGAGTAATGCTGATCATACCTTGTTCCTTAAAAGAGTAGGTGACAAGGTCACTGCTCTTATTATCTATGTAGATGATATGGTGGTAACAGAAATGACCACGAAGAGATGAGTAATCTGAAAAATTGCTTGTATTCTGAGTTTGATATGAAAGATTTGGGTGGACTTAAGTACTTCTTGGGTATTGAAGTTAATCGATCCAGAAAGGAATTTTCTTGTGTCGGCGAAAATATGTGATTGATTTGTTGAAGGAAAGCTGGTATGACCGGGTTGTACGCCAATTGGGTCTCCTATGGAACAAAATCATGGTCTTGAAGAATGTTCTGATCAAATACCAACAGACAAAGGACAATATCGGAGGTTAGTTGGTCGCTTGATTTATCTTTCTCATATAAGGCCAGATATTGCTTATCTTTGTAAGTGTTGTAAGCAGATTTATGCATAATCCGGGTCAGCAACACATGGATGCAAAGAACCAGGATACTAAGATATTTGAAGTCCGCACCAGGCAGAGGTTTGATGTTTTCAAAACATGGACATCTTGATGTCGAGGTTACAACGACTTTCAGATCTGGGAGGTAAAGGTGATAGGAGAAGATCAACATCTGGGTATGTTACCTTTGTTGGAGGAAATTTAGTGACATGGAAATCTAAGAAACAACATGTTGTTCTTATCCAGTCTTTGAAGCGAGAATATAGAGCAATGGTAAAAGGCATTTGTGAATTGTTATGGTTGAAAAGGCTTATGAGAGAGCTTGGTTTCCCACATCCGAAAAACCTATGAAGTTGTTTTGTGATAATCGAGTCAGCAATCAAAATTGCAGAGAATCCGGTGCAACATGATCGAACGAAGCACGTGGAAATTGATAGGAACTTCATTTATGAGAAACTTGAAGAAAAAAATTATTGAAGTACCATATGTCCGAACAACACAACAGTGGCGAGATATTCTGACTAAGGCCGTATCAAATAATATATTTAACGATTCACTTGTCAAGTTGGGCATCTGTGACATATATGCACCACCTTGAGGGAGAGTGTTGAATCAACCTTCCAGTTTGGCATGGTCACCATTTACAAAAAGAAATACAACGTCCTCAAGAAGTAACCACTTTTTATCTACTCCGGCTGTCTGTAGTGCTGCGAGTTTAGCATCTCTGTTGTAGTCGATAACAGAGCATCGCTCTATGTTTCCTGATCTTTTTATGTAGACATTCTTTGCTGTCACCTTCTTTAACTATGCATCCAGGCGATCAGCATCATCTCTGCAAAAGGTTATATTCCATAAATGTAAGAGCATGCAATCCAGGAACTAAGTTGAGATTCAATCGATAATTCTGGCCATCTTAAAGGATACAAGCAATGGTTGAAATAAGTGTTCACTTACCTTGTCTTCCCCTTCCGCAAGGGGCAGGTCATAACAGGAGTCTGGATTTTCTCAGAAGCCCTCATTAGAATTTCTTGCAACCGAGGGACACCCAGAGTGACGTTCATTACCGGCAAGATGGAAAATATTAAGACTGCAAAAAAAAAAAAAAAAAACACTTCAATATTTCAATATAGCGCTCAAAACATGCCAACGGAAATAAAGGAAAAGAATGATCCTCTATAACGTAAATCATCTGCAAAACAAACCAACTCCATTCAATAGCTGATAGTCTCTAAGTATTATACTCAGGGTCAAAGAGGGTGTCCATTAGTCTTATCAGGTTTCGTCCCCCCAGGTTGTCTCTTGTGAACGAGTTCATTTCACTACTAACATCGAATAAATAGGGTGTCCATTAGTAGCATCAGTGCCTATTTCTTCATGCAAATTCAACTCGCCGTGTCTAGGCTATGCCCGAGATGAAATAAACCACAATATACAAAGATGGGATTTAGCTGATCGCATCTGAGAAGAGTTACCACACATTCCTGCAAAAGAAATGAGTATTAGTTATGAATTTGTTTAAACAATTTCAAAGATCTGATATTTCAACGTAACCTCAAATAAAGAATGCACAGACAACTAAATTAACATGTAACGAATACACCAAAGGCAAAGATGCATCACAATATATTTTCTAAAATGTAAAGCATCACAAATTTAATAATTTAGCTATTTGTGGTAAAAGATGGTTTCCTTACACCTTATTGTAATTCACTCCACCAACCGAATGAGGGTATCACAGCGCCTGGAAAGTTCTTGAGTGGTTCTAGACTTAACAAACCAATCAAAATGAAATAAAGGCGATGTAAAGAAGAATGAAGGGAAAAAATCTAGATAGAAAAGAAAAAAAGATGGCTGTTTTTTTTTTTTTTGGTCTTATGTGGTGTTTTTTGTGTTTGTGCTTGGGAATTTTGTGCTAGCACTGAGTACTACTACGGCAGCACCAGAACCTGAAGTAATGGTAGCAACCATGGATGAAGATTTAGCCCCAAGACTTGAAGCTCTGGCATAGCTGGCCGACGCTCCTTTTCATGATGGTGTAAAAAAGGCTCCATTCAGTAGCAAATCTCCTTCAGATCTCCAGTTCCAGTGCCTCCATCTACCAGAAGCTGTTTCGACTATCTTTGTTACCTGCAACACCCATACATGAAATTTGAGTTCATATTATATCAGCTTAAAGGATGAAAAAAAATGACTGGAGGGAGCGAGTTTTCTAACCTCTTTGGCAAAAGGGTTGGCTGGGGTATCGGTTGCCTTGTCTGTTGATGGTGGGATCTGCACTTCCACCAATAGCATACATTTCCCAGTGAGTATAGTCATTGTTCAATACATGGAAGTAACCATGTCTACACCTGAGAGTATAAATCCATGAACCACATCAGCCAAAACCATTGATTAAATGTTCAACAAAGAAAATGCTTTGTTTTTCTTACCTTGGCATCCTTTGCATGAGACCTTCACCAAAGTGATTGAATGCAATGGTTACTTGCATTACCTTGTCTCTGGCATAGGAGTCGGCATGACCCAGTAGCATCACCTATTTACATTTGAAATATTGGTTAATAAGATTGATGATTTGAAACAAATACCGATAGATATGTAGTTTTGTTGTATTGTTTTACCTCATTGTGGTGAGTGAATTAATTGTTAGATATAGTGATGGCAGTGGAAGCCATAACAGCATCAACAAGACCATCAGCACAGTTGGAGAGTGAGTTGTGATCAACCCAGATATGGCTTGATCCAAAAATGGAGACACCATCACCATCAGCCATTGATCTAAATCCGTAATGAGATGGGGAGTTTCGAACCAAAGCATTCCCAGTGGGTTTACATTCATGGATGTGGAGTCCATGAATGATAACGTTGGTAATGTACTGAATAGTGATGCAAGCTCCATTTGCAATATGAACATTAGCACCACGACCATCAATAGTCTTGAAACTGTTCATAATAAGCTCCTGTTTGAGAGTGATGACCATGTCACGCTTGAACACAATCCAAAGTGATCTGTCCTGAATGACAGCATGACGGAGGGTTCCCGGTCTTGGATTCACAGCGTCGTGATCACTTGGGTCAGTGACACCATAGTAACATCCATCACGACCACCAGTAGCATTACGCCCAAAACCAATACAGCAGTCTGCAAGACACTTCCTTTTTTTGTGCCAACTTTTGTCACAACGCCAACAATCATCAATTGGATTGCCAGTTCCACATGAGAAATAGCCAAAGTTCCTCCTTGCAGTACTATTACGTATAGTCCTGTCCAATCAAATATCATTACTATCAATATCCAAATCGTTCAGCACCAATCAATTCATACTAGACCAGCATATTATGAAGAAAAAGGTAAAAGTCAAAATTCATTTCTCAAATAGATAGTAGTCAATTATCCTCAAGAATGATTTAGAGTTAACTCAAATTACTGAAAAAGTAAAGGATTATATACAGAAGTAGGCCTGTTTTTGACCTCATTTTCGTTTATAGGCCTTTTTTTTTTATTTCTTACAAATCTAGGTCAATTAAACAGATTCCATCCAAATTCTTTATCTCAGTCAATATCTCGTGGAGACAGTTCAATATCTGTTCAAAATCTCTTATAACGAGATATTGTGGAGGTGCCGACATTACGAAAATACCCTTTCCCTACTTTGTCAGTAACAAAAGATGGGTTTTGGGTTACAGTTTCGAGTCCATGGAGTTTTTGACAGAGATTTTGAAGCCGATGTATTCGGATTTGTTCTGTCAGTGAAATTCATTAGTAAAATAAGAATAAAGGGTTTTATTGTGGATTGAAGTTTGGTTGGAAACAAGAACAGATAGATGTTGATGCCGTTTCGTGAGAAAATGATAGAAAGGAAAATGGGTTCAGAGAAGGTAATTGTGTATGCAGCGTTGGAGTTTGTCTAGTGATTTTGTGGTGATCAAACATGGAAGACACGATTGGTTGTTGTTGAAGATGATGATTCATTGGAAAAGATGCTGATGGTGAGTTGTTTCAAAAAAAAATTAAGAATGATTAAATGGGTTGTATAATTGCAATTGCCGGGGAGGAGATTAATGGGTTTTGAGAGCAACAATAACTACATTATCTGTGTGAACACAAAAATGCATATCAGGTGTTCGTTCAAATGCCTGAATGGTTTATTCCCTATCAAGAGTTGTTAGTCTTGTCATGGGTCGAGGAAGTGGTGAATGATTGAGTCTTGGACATGATTCTGTGGATGCCAAACATGAAGAAACTAAACTATTGGCCAGCCAGCTATGGCTCGTATGGTTCTCAAGAACATATCAGAACTGTCCTAAGACTGTAATCAGTATCTGGAGGTGGTTTTGAGTTGAGTTTTGACGAGAAGTGAGATGATTAAGAAAATAGTTCTGAGAATGGATGAGCTTAGATTGCTTTTAATATATAATTTAAGTTGAGAAAGAACAAGGAAGAAATGGGTTGAACTTGTGGTGTTTTTGGTTACAGAATTGTCATGATTTCCCAGCCGGAGAAAAACCAGTGAACGGAGGTTATCATCTTTTCGCTTGGGAACTATGTATCGCCTAAAGAGAATAACCCGGCTGATACTATATTGGCTGCGTGCGTTTTATTGAAGAAATGTATTGACAAGCTTTATGATGCCAAGTGATGATGATAAACTCAAGAGTACACCAGAATCCAAGGAACTGCAGTCGGTTTGTGATACCATTTTTATGATGCATCTTACCAACTCTGATGGAGAGCTTAATGAGAACATCTGGGCAGCCGTATCGAATGTGTTCCCCAAGCTCGGTGAGTTGTCATATTTCTATTTGAAAGATGTTGTGCATAAACTTGCAGAACTACTAAGAGTTGCAAACGGAGACGTGACCAGGACAAAGTACCAAAATCTTGAAGAGTGCTTTGGGTCTGCTATCATTTCTATGGGACCGGAGAAGATCCTGACATTACTACCTGTTTCCTTCGATGAAGAAGAGCTCACCAGCTTAAATATCTGGATTCTGCCAATTTTAAAGAAGTATGTTGTTGGATCATCATTTGAGTATTATATGGATCACATTATCCCTCTAGTGGAACCTCTTAAGCAAGCCTGTAAAATAGTTACAAAGTCTCGTGTTAGGAAGAAGCTGCAGGCTGCCATCCGTGCGTTTTGGGACTTGTTACCTGCTTTCTGTCGTTATCCTACAGATACTCACAAGAAATTTAAAAGCTCTGGCCAAACTTCTTTTAGTTTTTATCAAGGAAGAGGAATCCATGCATGAAAATGGATGCTTAGCTCTGCAGCGACTTGTGAACCAAAATATTGACACAGACTTAAACCAACAATTCAAAGGACTATTAGGTCTTTTTATGTACAGCTAACGGTGATAACTTTCCATCCATCAGTTTTTGGTCAAAACTTGCCTAGTTTTGTAAGAAATAAAAAAACAGGCTTAATTTTGTAAACCATAAAAAAAACAGGCCTATTTAACGGTTGATTTAAAAGTAGATCTTAAACACAAAACAAATTGGTTGGTGGTACTGTTGTTAAAATTGACCCCCATGTGGGAGTTGCTTCTTGTTGGAGAAAATTCGGTTTTCACACCAGAAAAATCACATTGGAGCATTTAATGCGAAAAAGAGGAATTTCATCAAATCTGAGATGTATATAGGAAAAGAATACTTACATCACTACTTGAGAAGCAACTTCATCACGACCAGACACTGCATGTTCATGGGTCCAGTATTCTTCAGTTTCCTCTGGCCTACAGACAAATTCAGTAAAATTTTAAGAAATTTAGTAAATTCTAAAACAAAATTATCCAGTAATTATAAAATTCATTGGGAGGACCAGTGGAGTGTTAGATCTGTTGATTTTAGTATTAAATTACCAGAAGAATAATTAAAATTAAATAATCTAGAAAACATATATACCTTAAATCCGCCATTGTTGTGTTTATTCTCGAGCTCTGACCTGTGTTTGTTCTTGAATCCTCAACAGAAACAAACCATGGAGAAAGAAATCAGTACAAAGATACTACTGTATCAGACATAAATTCATCAATGAGGAGCATTACAAGCTCTGCAAAAGTTCAAAAATCCCTAATTTCAGATGAAACCGTAAATTCTTTACGATAATCGTTTCCAAAACAGATTATTATTATTTTGTGAAAATCCTAGAATCTTACAAGAAAAATAGATCTAACCAAATCCAAATTAAACAACTGAAAAATAAGAAAAAGGAGAATTACTGTTGTTGTTATCTTTCGGATTAAATTTGGGCTTTTTGGAGAAGATGAGAAAGGGGTTTGGGTTTAGGCGAAGTGATTACTTCTGATCTTAGTTTCTGGATTCAAGAAGGATATGAAAAACAGAGAAGAGAGAGGCGCATCTAAAAATTGCACAGGTTAGAACGATAAGATAAGAAAAAAGAAGAACCAAACATACAAAATTATAAAAAGATTTTTTATAGAAAGTATGTTCTTTCGCAGTTGTTTTACAACTCTAACAGAACCTATTAGGGAGCTCCTCGTTTTTATAAAAATAGTAAAATACCCATCTCTAAAACGACTGTGACAGAAATAAGTTTTTATAAAACTACTGTGGGCCACAGCACCAATATTTATTACAGCCCAGTAGCAGTCGTTTCAGTGAAGCCCAGGAAGTGGTTAAAAATCTATTTTCCACTAGTGTTTGTTATCAACCTTAAGGCAGAAATCAGTACACCATAGAAAAGATAAACCTGCCAAGAAGGACTGCAATAACAAAAAGAACATTAGATAAAAGAGCAAATTAAGTTATAGCCTTATACCCGCGGAAACTAAAGATAAAAACCCTCACTTACATTGCATGAACTCAGGGCATATCAACGAAAAATCTCCAACAATTCCACCTTCAACATGAGCTTCAGCAACTCCATAAGAGCTGCTAATTAAACAAACACCAAAGCAACCCTCCATACATCGCCATCACACAATAGCGTCAAGTTTAGAAAGTATCAACAATTAATCAAAATTCAATATTCCAACCCAAAAAACAACGAAAACCCTATATAGCAGTTATTCTGTAAAACCTAACTAATTGACATGAATTTTTTTTTATACCTATTTAGGTATTGTTCTTATGGATGATACTAAGAAGCATAGAAGAAAATCCTTACCTAATATTTGAAGTTAATTGATCTGGTGAACAACAATTGCATTCGATTTCACTTAAGTAGCTAACTCTCCCTCTCTTTTCTTTCTCTGATCCTCTTGGTGGACTAAATTTATTTGCTTGGTGGACTAAATCGATAGGATTGGTGGACTAAATTTTTTTTTTCAATTTCTGCAAGGGTGAAATACGGACTTGGTGGGATTTCTCAGGAAAAAGGGGGGCTACAGCCAGGTTTAGTCAACCTGTGCTTCCGCCCCTGGGTGCACATCGGTTGTTACGAGGCTCATTTTGTATCAGTAAAACTCGTTAAAAACCAAAAAGAGACATATCGGGCTAATGTTGGCATTTCCTATAGGAGTTGCCCCATACCCAAGTTGTCTATGATTATATCATCATTATTACATAAGTAATAGGGTTAATTAGTATTTGGGTCGTAAGTTTTGGTATGTCTTTGAGTTTGGGGCGTAAGTTTGTCCGTTTTTGAGTTTGGGTCGTTGACCCCTTTAGTCAACCGGTCAAACTGTTAGTGTAAGTCAACTTCAGTTAGTAACGTATTTATGCATTTTGTCGAGGCTCTAGAGACTTCGTTAGAAGTCGGAATTAAGTTTTTGACCCCATATTAGAAATAAGAAATAACCACCTTCCAAACTCACTTAAAAAATCCAGATTCGGAGTTCAAATGGTCAATAAAAAGTATGCGCAAATAAGGTCACAAAACTGCGTAGCTACAGATTTCATCTCGGGGACAGCTATTTTCCGGGGAACATATCTCCTAAACGAAAAATCCGATTGCTAATCAATTTTAAATGATTAAAGACAAGACATAGAGGAACGTTTTTCGTTAAGAAGGTGTCGCCTAGTTCCCTACCTAATGGTGCCGGTTTTTCAACTTTCGCAGACAACCAGATTGTGATATGAAAGTTGAAAAACCGTATTTCTGACACAGTTTTCTGCCCCTAGTTGTCTGCGAAACTGGTACCAATAGGTAGGGAATTAGGCGACACTTTATTAACGAAAACCGTTCCTCTATGTCTTGTCTTTAATGAGTTAAAATTTCATAGCACTCGGATTTATCGTTTAGGAGATATGTTCCCCGGAAAGTAGCTCGCCTGAGCTGAAATCTGTAGCTACGCAGTTTTGTGACCTTGTTTCCGCATACTTTTTATTGACAATTTGAACTCGTAATCTGGATTCTTAAAGTGTGTTTGGAAGGTGGTTATTTCTTCTTTCTAATATGGGGTCAAACTCTTAATTCCGACTTCTAACGAAGTCTCTAGAGCCTCGACAAAATGCGTAAATACGTTACTAACTGAAGTTGACTTACACTAACAGTTTGACCGGTTGACTTAGTTGACTAACGGGGTCAACGACCCAAACTCAAAAACGGACAAACTTACAACCCAAACTCAAAGACATACCAAAACTTACGACCCAAATACTAATTAACCCTAAGTAATAAAATAACTGCAAAATGTTGTTGAAAATTAACTGTCGATAGCTAACCGATGAAACTTTTTAGAAACCAACTTTTCTAAATAGTTTCCAAAACCGTCGACAAATGTCAGTAATTTCTTGTAGTGGTTCTCTTCCTTTGAATTTAGTTGTAGGCTGGAGATATATGTATGTTCTCGAAACAGACTTCCCCAGTATGTTGAACGAATCATGTCAAAAAACAGTGGTAATTGCAACCATCCAAACAAGGCAACAGGAACACAACTAACCACCACAATAGGAATAAGAACCCACCTGTATCGATCCCCAAGCACGATAAATAATGATGCACCAAAAGCTACCAATACACTGGCCATTGATATGAACAGAGTTGCAAGTCCTAGTATCAATTTGTTTGGCAAGGACTTGAGAAAATCAACTTCCGCATACCGGGAAGTATATATGGCCAAGAACATTAGTACTGATGTCACAGCAGAGAGTAAAGCCAAAGCATCGGCTACTGCGAAGACTATAAATGAATTATCTTTCAGGAAAACTGGGGTGCCGATCTTACCACTATTACTTTCACTAAAATTGCCTCCAGGAACAGTAAAAGTGGAAGCAAATGATACAGTAGCAATGAGAGCAGCTACTACCATGCACGATCCAGATGTATCCTTGAGCCACTTCTCTCCACTTTCCTTTAACTCTTTGTGTTCTTTTGTAAATATATTATGTGCTGTATCCCCATCAGCGTTTCTCTTAAACCTATCTTTCTCTGGAATCATGTTCTCCACCCCCTGAACGGAATAAAATTACACAGAAGTTAAAGTACTCAACAACAATGAGTTTAATAAAAGAATAAGCATGTTGAATGGCTTTTGATATCGTAAAGAGGATATACAACTGCATAGGGTTTTTAATTTTGGAAACACTAAGATGGTTAAATAATTTGGAAAGCTGAGAAATGCAAAAAAAAAAAAAAAAAAAAAAAGAAAAGATACAAACTCATTTTGTAACTTATTGATCAAGTTAAGAAAGCTTGTGTGCTAATCATGGAATACTATAGCATCTTCTGCTCCCAGATAAAAGCAGGACTACATATTTAGTCAGATGGCAGTTGCGATTGCACCCTTACCTTAAACCACTGTTTTTCTCGTTGCATCTGAAGATATGCACCAGAGACCGAATTAAGTTGAGCAGGAGGCGCTAACTTGGCAGCATAATGCAAGATAGTGTTATCCTTGTCATCACATCTGGAAACTAGATCTATTTTATTTTTTCCACTTTCTTCACATAAAAGATCCAAAATTGTTTCATTTCTCTCAGCGATAGCCATTTGTATCATAGTTTGTCCCGATAATTGAGTCCAAATTAGGTATGGAAATAGTTTTATGCACACCTCTACAATCTCTACACTTCCGTGCCTTATAGCCATCTTCATGATGTTAGATCCTCCAAAAAAATCTATTACTTCTACCTTGCTCATTCTATCTTTCAGCGTTGTAAATATAATTTTAACCAAGGCTTCGGCTTGTTTGTGCTTCACCTTGTCGTCATAAAACTGTTTGCGTACTTGTTGGATAGGTGTATCTGAAATAAACGACCACAACTAAATTATAACGTAGATGCAGTGCATGCTTTGGATACACATAATTTTTCTTCTGAAAAAGAATCCCATGATCACATGTTGTTCTTATAATTAATAATTGCAAATTATAATTAATAATTGTCCTTCGGCCTAATTATCATAATTAAAATAAAATAAAATGAAGTTCAGGTTGTTCTGAGAGGGGAATGAAGAAGAGCACCTGAACCTGGTGACCAGATGAAGCGCATTAGGAAAACGAAGAAGAACTTGATCATGAGATAAATCAGGTAGGGAACTATGAACCCAACTATGAATATGGGACCAATTATAAAATATCCAACCATATACGCTATGGAATGTTTCTCTTTTTCTCCTTGAGTGTTTTCTGAACTCTCAGGTGGATTTTTTTCGTCCTCATAGCAACCATCAAATCTTTCAACAGGGTTCTCTTCATCTTCATCAATGCTTTCCAAGCTTTGATCAGGATGGCTTTCGTATGAATTTATTTCCTCTTTTGCCACTGTATATGTCATGTCACTTGCATTTAGATAAATATATGAGCATATATAATATGGAAAATTATTAAATATAGTATTATTTACCCAAAGCTCTGTTGATATCTAACTTAGAAAGCTCATCTATTTCTTCACAAAAATTAATGTGCATGCAATAACTTAACAATTGCATGTCAAAAGCTCTCAAAAAGATCAAATAAATTGTTAAAAGGGAATCAAAATCAGAGGGTATATGCATTATATAAATTTCAAATTATCATCAATCTTTATCCTTCAGCCTAATTAGCATCACAAAAAATAAAAAAGGTAAAACAATGTAAGCTCGGATTATTCTCCGAAGGGAAGGACAAAAACCTGGTGACCATGGTGTGAAGCGCAGGACGAAAACAAAGAATGACTTGATTATAATAAATATTGTGTAGGGAACTATGATTATGGGCACAAGCATATATACTGCAACTGTTTTCGGTTTGGACCATTTCTCTTCATCTCCTTGAGTGTTTTCTGAATTCTCGGATGGTTTTTTTCCGGCTTTGTAAGACCATTCAAATCTTTTAACAGAGTTCTCTTCATCTCCATTGGTGCGTTTCAAGCTTTGGGGATGGCTTTCGTCTGAACTTTTTGGTTGGACGTCAAACTCATATTCAGTATTTGTGTCCACTTTAACCACTGTATATTGTCATTTCACCCGCGTTTAGATAAAGTCATAATGATATGAACATATGACGAATTACTTATAAAAAAATTTGCCGGAGAGAAGGTTTTGGGAAAATATGGGTTTGATATTATTTTGTCCAAACGCAAAGTTAGGGTGGTCAACTAACATGAATAGATGCGGCGTTGCCAGAATGTATACTTAGCTCCGCTAGCAAACGCAAATGGCCTTTCTGCCATGTTGTTCATTGCACTTGTTTGCACTTTCTTTGTATTATCAATAACAAGTTCTGGAAACCGCTGGACAAGAGATGATGCAATATCTTCGAGTAACAAATTTAGTCATGTTAGAAATAAGCACACAAAATAGCGTAATAATGTTTCAGTCCCTTCAGATGTTTTCAGTAGTCCTTCTTTATAAAGTATTTATTAACGAATAGGGCTATAACTTGTTTTATAAAAATAAGGATTTATATACATACCGTAATAACCAGCATCAATCGTGTGACGCAACAGAGAATCACCTTGGTTACCACAAAAAGGACTTGGGTGTTCATGTCTAGTCACAGAATTAAGATACTCAACTGTCCCTCTTTGTCTTCCTGTGACGGATATTAGAGCTAAAACAAGTGGTATCCTTCTAGACCTATCTTCTATTTGAGTCAATTTTTGGTTTTTGTTTACCAAAACCTCAGCAGCTTTAGTGTATCCACACAAAGCAGCATAATGAAGCGCTGTGTAACCAGTAATGCTTGTTCTATATTCAAGGATTTCTGGTGGCATGCGTTTCACAATCTCTTCTGTAAACATCAAATTCCCTTGAATTATAGCTACATGCAACACTGTTCGTGAATCACTAGCGATCACTTTTGTAATGGCTTCTGGATTCTTCCTCAAAAACTTACTAGCCACTTTCCAGTCACCATTTTCTGCTGCCTTGTATAGCTCCTCGTATCCAACCACAACATCTTTATTTGACAATAACATATCAAAAATTAACAAAATCTAATATCTTCATTTTCTGTTCTTTATTTATCGAAGAGAAATTTGTAAAGTAAGACGTACGAAAGTATCAACTTACCGTATTCCTCTATCAGATCATTGTGAATATCATTAGGTATCACCTGTGTGATCTCCTGATTACCATTCAATGTTGATGGCATTTCCATGTTTACAGGTAAATTATCTATAGCAGCAGCAGAAGCAACAGTGATAGTATCTTCTTCCGGTGTCAATACAGTTGATGATGTTGACGCTAAAATAACAAAATATACACCAAATAGAAGAACATACAAAGATATGTTGGAATCAGGTGGTCCAAATTAAGGAACATGGAGAATAATTTGGAGAAATCAATCAAAGAAACACTATATATAAAATTACAAACCTTGATGATGAAGAGGATTAATTGATGATGATGATGGGTTTGGACCGTTTGGTAAAGGTTTATGTTTTTCTTCTTCATTTTTGTAATCAGCACCAGTAGTTATACTAGTGGTATTCACCATCTGTGACAGTTGAAGTTGAGTATTCACTTGCGACTCCACAAGTGCTCTAAGTAAAGATTCAACCCTAACAAGAGATTCAACTTGCTGCAGGCCTAATGACTTCATTTGCTGATGATGAATTCGACTATCTTGATTATCCCCTACTAATTCTCCAGCAGCAGCCATGGCAGGCAGTATAAGATACAACTTATTGAGAGAGAGAGAGAGAGAGATTCACGTGTACAAGGCCGGTGTCCAAGACTCCAATATATATAGCCCTAATAGCAAAAAAAAATTCTTCTTTTTTAATTCTTTTAACTCTTGGTTCCAACCAAAGGTTGGATTGTTTACATGAAATTGAAGGGCACTCTCCTCTTAATTTGTTCCATCAACTTATTTAGCAGTGATCTTAATTATACACAATTCAAGCTTATCCAGAGAGAAGTCGATGACGACGGTGACAATGTATAAGTGATTATTTCATTGTAGTTTGTAATTTGTACTCTACATTTTTAATTAACTCAAGGAATATTGATGACATACAGGTTATAGATCATTAGCCAATTGTGAATAGCAGAATTTGTCAAGGGTTTTAGAATATGGATATGTAATGATAAAGATTAATTTCCAATAGTTCGTAATTTGTCCTCTACGTTTTTAATTAAGTCGAGGAGTATTGATGACATGCAGGTTATAGAATTAGCCAACTATGAATAGCAGAATTTGTCAAGGGTTTTACAATATGGGATATATTTGATGATAAAGATTGATTTCCAAAAGAATGTCTCATGTGTTATTGTAATACATGAAAGTATTTTGATTACAACTTGTAATTCATTATATCTAGATTCCAGAAACTACGACATGCCTGATAATAATAAACTGAAGATGGATGAATAATGGTATGCATGTTCAGGCAACCACCGTTAGTTAATAATCGATACAAAAGTCTCCTCTCTAGTTTACACCTATCCAGAATGCTCTGTTATCCAATGATTTAACATTCTCTTCTTTTCTTGGAATTGGTCATTTCTATTTAACAAGTAAACAGACTTTTCCAAATGTCCAGTAGCAGACTGGCAGTGGACATATATCTAAAGTTATGTAGTTGCTGACTCATTATTACATAAATCAATTCTAATGTCTCATAGTAACAGCACAAGAACTTGATCGATATACATCGCAGTATGCAGTAATTCAAGCCTTCAAGGTTCAGGAAAAAACACAATTAGACAATCTATATGAAAATACTATTAAGTTTATCCATTTGCTGATAAACTTATGTTGTATAAGCTGTCACACCACGTACACGACAGCATTTGTAAAGTTGGTGTACCTATAGTTTCCTATTCTACAGCACATAAACTTGTTCAATATAGTTTCCTATTCCACAGCGTATTAGGTTTAGTCTCTCTATTCTCAAGCTGTAACGATTCTTTTGCGTATTCTGTTTCCTAGATTTATCTTAACACATCATGTAATTGTATAAATACAAACTCAATGAAATCAACTCAAATCTGTTAAGTGAGAAAACCCTAAATCTCTGTCACCAAATTTCTTTATGGTATACAAGAGCTAGGTTAGATTTTTTTTTTCTCTCAAACCTCATCATCATCATGACCAACGGAGAAGGTGATCAATCTCCCCCTTCCAATGGCAGTCTCAACAAGGATACTGGTTTATCTCCTACCAGTCCCTATTATGTACACCCATCAGATAATCCGACGTCTGTAATCTACACTCCTCTCCTAAACAGTGACAATTATTGTACCTGGGGAAGAGGAATGCTGAAGGCACTTAGTGCGAAAGGCAAGACTGGTTACATAGATGGTACGGTAAAGAATCCTACTAATGCATCAGATCTTCCTCATTGGACAAGATGTGATGACTTAGTGGGCAGCTGAATATCCAATTCTGTGGAACCAGACATCCGTTCAAGTACCCAAAATTTTCAGTCAGCTCATGAACAATGTGTAGAAATAAAATCTCGCTTTTCTCACCAAAATGCGTCAAAGTTGTATGCTTTAAAACAATCAATTGCTCTTCTGAAACAAGACAATCTTAGTGTTGCGATGTATTATACTCGGCTGAAATCTCTATGGGATCAGTTAGATGCTTTTCGACCGATTGAGCCTTGCATGTGTGGAGCCGGGAAGAACTATGTGGATCATCACAATCAGGACCGCTCTATGGAATTTTTGCAGGGTTTGCACGATCGATTTTCTTCTCTACGAAGTCAGATTCTTCTCATGGATCCCATGCCATCGTCTGCAAAGATTTATAATCATGTGCGTCAGGAAGAAGAACAGCAGGGTTTAAATTCTTCCTCCATCACTGCCGTGGATTCTGCTGCTCTTCACGTCTCTCGCAACTTTGATTCACGACAGCAACGACCTTCTCCACAATCTGGAAATAAAAAACGACAGAGGCCATTTTGTGACCACTGTAACAAGCATGGCCATACTAGACAGACTTGCTGGAAATTGAATGGGTATCCCAAAGACCTTCCAAAACCGCGTGAATCAGACCCTCATTCCTTTGATGCTATACATCCTTCAACACCCGTTGTCACCGCTGCACCTGCTATTTCAGCATCTCAGTATGCTCGTTTGATGTCCCTTCTCGAGCCAGATGGTGTCAATGCTGATATTCATCCCTCGGCCAACTTTGCAGGTACCATATTATCTTGTTCCTTTGCTGTTTGGATAGTAGATAGCGGTGCAACTCACCATATATGTTCTTCTCTTTATTATTTTAATTCTCATTATTTGGTTACAAAGCCAATCAGTGTTCAATTACCAGATGGCTCTAAAGCATCTGCCACTCATGTTGGTACTGTTACTTTGTCACCAACTATTAAACTCTTGGATGTTTTTTATATTCCATCTTTCAAGTTTAACTTGATCTCTGTCAGTAAACTGACTAGCACAGCTAATTGCTATCTCAAAATCTCACACGAATCGTGTATCTTTCAGGACCATCAAACGAACATGGAGATTGGATGGAGTAGGAAAATCGCTGGCCTTTATCATTTCTGTTTTCAACCATTTGCTTTATCTTTTGCTGCGAATAAGACAGTTGATACATGGCACTGTCGACTTGGTCATCCAAATACGGATTGTTTTAATTTTTTATCTCGCAAGTTTCCTTTCATTAGTTCTTCTTTCAATCATGTATGTGATGTATGCCCCAGGGCAAAACAATCTCGTTTAAAGTTTAATAAAAGTGCATCTTTTTCTACACATCCGTTTCAATTGGTTCATGTTGATATCTGGGGACCTTTTTCAATTCCGTCTCATACCGGAGCCAAGTATTTTCTTACTATTGTGGATGATTTTTCTAGATGTACTTGGGTATTTCTAATGAAAGTCAAATCAGAAACCTTAAAGTTTCTTCAGTATTTTTTTAACTTTGTTATTAAACAATTTGGTCACAAAATATCCAGCATCTCCTCTGGTATTAATTCATTGATCATTCCACAATTGCAGACTTTTAGGTCCGACAATGGAGCTGAGTTTAAGTCCAATGCAATTCAGTCATGGTTCCATACACATGGGATTCTCCATCAAACTAGCTGTGTGTATACTCCACATCAAAATGGCATTGTAGAACGAAAACATTTCCATTTATTAAACGTAGCTAGATCTCTACGTTTTCAGTCCAATCTCCCTATACGTTTCTGGGGAGAGTGTATTCTTGCAGCAACTTATATCATCAACAAGTTGCCCACACCAGTTTTATCTCATAAAACACCTCATGAGATGTTACTTCATAAAGAACCAGATTACTCTTCTCTCAGAGTTTTTGGTTGTCTTTGCTTTGCGCGAAACACCAAAATCTCTCATAAATTCGACCAGCGTGCAAAACGTGGTATCTTTGTAGGTTACCCTTATGGTCAATAGGGTTACTCGGTTTATGACCTTGAATCAAAGTCTATAATCGTCTCTCGTGATGTGTTGTTCCATGAAAGTGTTTTCCCTTTTCAGGATTTACACAATCACACACCTAATTCACCATCAGTTCAGGTGTCAGATTCTGAATATGACACTTATGATCCTATTTTTTATTCACAATCCACTAACAATTCGACTCAGTCTCCTATCTGTGAAGATGTATTGCGTACAGTCCCTACGTCTCCCTTACACACAGATTCTTCTGCTTCTCTCCCTGCAGTCCCGACGGCTATTTCAGTGCCTGCGATTCCCAATCCTGAAGCTTCCTCTTCTACTCTTCCTGTAGCTTTCACGCCTGAAGCTACGATATCCCATCAACATACAACTTTCTTTCCTGTATCTTCTCCTTCTCTACCTGTAGTTCCTGCAGTTTTTCCATCTGCAGCTCGACATTCTTCCATTCCTACAGATGATCATTCTCCCTTGCCTGCAGTTTCCATACCTGCAGTTACTCGTTCGTCTCTGCCTATAACTCCGGAAACTTTTCAACCTGGTGCTTCATTTCCCATCGATCGCACATCTTCAATCCCTGAAGATTCATCCATCTCTCGACCTATTCGCGTCAGAAATCCGCCATCCTATTTGAAAGATTACCATTGCTCTGCAGCTACTTCTACTTCAACTTCTCGGTATCCAATGATTAATTACTTATCATTTGATTCTTTTAAACCATCTCACCAAGCGTTTTTAGCTGCTGTTGTTTTATCAGAAGAACCAAAGACTTTTTATCAGGAAATGAAATGTCCTAACTGGCGTGCAGCAATGGCTAAAGAAATTCTTGCTTTGGAGGCCAATAATGCTTGGATAATGGTTAACCTACCACCTGGTAAAGCTGCAATTGGGTGTAAATGGGTTTTCAAAATTAAATTCAACTCGGATGGCACTATTGAACGTTACAAAGCCCGTCTCATGGCTAAAGGATATACTCAACAATAAGGTATTGACTACTATGATACTTTTGCACCTGTAGCAAAACTTGTAACTGTACGCATTTTATTGTCCATTGCCGCAATCAAAGGTTGGTCTCTACACCAACTGGATGTTAACAACGCCTTCCTACAAGGAGATCTTGATGAAGAAATCTATATGAAGATTCCTCCTGGATTGGCCAAGCAAGGTGAGACTAAAGTTTTCAAGCTTAATAAATCACTTTATGGCCTTAAACAAGCCTCTCGTCAATGGTTTGCAAAATTATCTTCTGTTTTGCTAACTGAAGGTTTTCATAAATCTCTATGTGACAACTCTTTATTCACATATCATCGAGGTACGACCTCTATCTTTGTACTCGTCTATGTTGACGACATCATCATTACAGGCACAGATGATGCTTTCATAAACTCTCTCAAAATACGACTTGCATCGCATTTTTCTATTAAAGACCTTGGTCGCTTACAATATTTCTTAGGGATTGAGGTTTCTCGATCTCCTAAAGGCATATTTTAAAGTCAACGAAAATTTGTTTTGGACATTCTAAAAGATTAGGGTCTCACTGGGGCACGAGTTTCATCCACTCCAATGGATTCACACCTTAAGTTACTTCCCACAGATGGTAAGGAGTTATCCAATCCAAGTTGTTTTAGACGACTTATTGGTCGTTTGCTATATCTTACAGTCACTCGGCCTGACATTACTTACTCAGTAAATTATCTGAGTCAGTTCATGCAACGTCCTCACACTGCTCATCTAGATGCTGCTCATCGAATATTACGTTATCTCAAGGGAACCATTGGTCATGGTATTTTATTGTCCTCATCTAGTTCTCTTTCTCTCCAAGGCTATACTGATTCTGATTGGGCAGGTTGTCCTATGACTCTTCGCTCTACCACTGGCTATTTTGTTACTATTGGTAACAGTCCTGTTTCTTGGAAATCCAAGAAACAACCAACTGTAGCTCGTTCTTCCGCTGAAGCTGAATATCGTGCCTTGGCTAATCTCACTGCTGAACTTCAATGGTTACGATATCTTTTGCGAGACATGCATATTCCATGTTCTCTCCCTATCACAGTATCTTGTGATAGTCAAGCAGCAATTCACATTGCTCATAATCCAGTATTTCATGAACGTACTAAGCATATTGAAATAGACTGTTATTTTGTACGTGAAAAATTACTCAGTGGACTGATTTTACCCAAACATCTTCAGTCCAATGATCAACTTGCAGATGTTTTCACTAAGCCATTGGGAGCTCCGCAGTTTGGCCGTTTGGTTAGCAAGTTGGGCGTTCGTTCTAGCTCTACCGCTCCAACTTGAGGGGGGGGTATTAAGTTTATCCATTAGCTGATAAACTTATGTTGTATAAGCTGTCACACCACGTACACGACAACATTTGTAAAGTTGGTGTACCTATTGTTTCCTATTCTACAGCACATAAACTTGTTCAATATAGTTTCCTATTCCACAGCGTATTAGGTTTAGTCTCTCTATTCTCAAGCTGTAACGATTCTTTTGCGTATTCTGTTTCCTAGATTTATCTTAACACATCATGTAATTGTATAAATACAAACTCAATGAAATCAACTCACATCTGTTAAGTGAGAAAACCCTAAATCTCTGTCACCAAATTTCTTTAAATACTTGGCGAGTCCTAGATGATGCTGCAAGGTCTCAATGGACCATCTGATGTAAACGTTCAATCACATTAAATCCAGGGCATCTGCTACCGTTTTAAAACCATAAATGAATTCTATTTCAAGAAAATTTGGATATCGTTCTTACTATTATTAGTGCTATCACAAATATTGCCTCCAGGAATAGTAAACTGGGATGGAGAGAGCTTTCTTTCGGATTTGCTCGTGAAAGTTCCTTCCCAGTTGGCATTTCACCCATATGATGCATTTGTTTTTGTTATATGTGGTATGGATGGTGCATAGCATATTTTTTTTTTTTTTGGTAATTGAGTACGGGAACTTATCCGGATCGATACAAAAAATAAAAGATACATATATACACCATGCAGTACACCCAGACATGTGAATGGTAGCTGAAAATGCATGAATGAAATTGTTACAAAATTTATTTACTGATGATGAAGAAATTGTGGATTGTTCTTGTTCTAAAGATGAAACTGGATGCACGATGCGTGGGTACGTAACAAAGAAGTTATGGTTATGTGTCCACACATCGACAGCTCTAAAGATCATTCCTCAAAATACTTATTCCTCAAAAAAAAAAAATATACTACAAATCACAATAACTATGAGTATGAGTCATCAAAATTTTTTTATTTTTTTTTTGATCGGTCATAAAGAAGTAATATTACTATTAACTTAACAATTAACATGACCGAAACAACCCGATTACATCTGCATTGTGAGCTCAAGTTTCTTCGCATTTAGTTGTAGGCTGGAGATATATGAGTGTTCCCGAAAAAGACTACCGTGGTATGTGGAAAGAATCATATCAACAAATAATGGTAACTGCAACCATCCAAACAAGGTCACAGGAACACAACTAAACACCACAATAGGAATGACAGCCCAAGTGAATCTCTCCCCAAGCACATAGATAGTGATGCACCAAAAGCAACCAATATACTGGCCATGGATATTAACAGAGTCGCAAGTCCTAATGTCAACTTACTTGGCAAAGATTTGAGGAAATCAACTTCCGCATATCGCGAAGTATATATGGCCAAGAACATTAGTAGTGATGTGATAGAAGAGAATAGAGCTAAGGCATCTGCTACTGCGAAGATCAGAAATGAATTCTTTTTCAAGAAAAATGGGAAGCCGTTGTTACTGCTATTACTATCATTTATATTACCTCCAGGAACAGTAAAAGCCGAGGTGAATTCTACAGTAGCAATGAGATCTAGAGCAGCTACTAGCATGCACGATCCAGATGTATCCTTGAGCCATTTCTCTCCATTTTCTTTTAACTCTTTGTGTTTTTCTGTAAATAAATTATGTGCTGTATCCCCATATTCATTTCTCTTATATTTCATTATCTCCGAATTCATGTTCTCCTCAGCCTGAGCAAAAAGATATTATATAGAAGTTAATATAATTGATGAAAATCAAGGCATAGAGAGAGATCAGAGAGGAATAAACGCGGAACAAGAGAAGAGACTACATTGTGTTTTACCAAATTTTCACACTTTTCATTAACTTAAAACATTGCCTTTATAGGCTACAGACCACTTCTAACATTTCCTAATAAGACTCAACTAACAAGTGCACGTAGGCACACTAACTTACTGACCATAAACATTTAACAGGATCGTGCTAAAACAAACTACTAGCCATTTTCTAGTTTAAAGGACACATGGAATACGTGCACATGACACATTCAATTCCAATAAACCAGGGACTTAGCAGTTTGAGTTTAACCAAAACTCCAACAACAAACTCAACACTTCCGTTTCTTATAGCGGTCTGCATTACGTAAGATTCTTCAAAAAAATCTTTTACATCTCGGTGGTTCATTTTCTTTTGGAGTGGTGTCAATAAATTTCTAACCAAAGCTTCGGCTTGTTTGTGCTTCACTTTATCGTTATATACTTGTTTGTGTAACTGTTTGAGAACTGAAAAACAACCCAAATCACAACTAAATTAGATAGTGGATGGAGTGCCTTACATTATTTTAAAGAGCATTTTTCTGATGAACAACAGAGAAGGTTAAAGCTATTGCTTTTAGGGTACGAGTATTTTTTTCTTTTGAACAAGAATCACACCACATGATGCTATTGATGTTGTACATTGTCTTTGTCCTTCCGCATATATAACTCAAAAAACAAAAAGACAAGCTCACTACGTTGTTCTCCGAAGGGAAGGTAAAAACCTGATATCCATGGCATGTTGAAGCGCACTAGGAAAACAAAGAAACGCTTAATCATGAGATACATTAGTCGGAAAACAATGTATATTGGCATCAATATACTATCACCAATGTTTTCCCATTCAAATGGTTTCGCCTTGTCTCCTCTGCGAGACCCTTCAAAACCTTCAACATGATTCTCCTCGTCGGGATTGGTGCCTTCCAAACTTTGCGGAAGGCTTGCTTGGGTGTCAAGCTCATATGTACTTTTTATGTCCACTTTAACCACTGTATATTTCATTTACCCGCATTAATTTATATGAGCAATATGTCGAATTACTAATTAACAAGTTGTTATAGAAAAGCTTTTTGGAAAAATTAGGGTGCCATATGTTAAACATATATTGCTCTGTTAAGCATGTCAATAGAAGCATGTCATTAGAACATTTTCATATATATGAGTGAGTATATGCAATGCAAAGTTAGGATGGTTAACGAACATGAATATCTTGGAATTAATTAATTCAAACATCTTATTTAGGATGGTTAACGAACATGAATATCTTGGAATTAATTAATTTAACGAACATGA
>JAJJWX010004120.1:0-17565 GCA_023529315.1 Papaver bracteatum | reverse complement strand
AAACATCGATTAACTACCCCGTGAAATCTAAGTTGTGGTACCACATAAGACTAAGTTTATCTATAGGTTGCACAAGTTGTAGAAAGTCTTCAATTGTTTTCAACTTGTAAGATAGTGTCGAAACTTTTGTGGTTCAATTTATACAAACACGCTAAGCCTATTGTGATACTTAATCCAAATTCTGCAACATCTCACACAACCAATCAAGAGGTTGTAATAAATTATTTCACAACAAAATTATAAGTCTTAGAAATATCTAACACAACCGCCATAATTGTTGTAGATATACCATTCTCCAACTATTATTATAGTTGATTACATTTAACTAATGTTTCACTACAAGAGATAGTGTAGTAAACTCATATCACAACTTATGGAAATAGTCTAAGACTTGTTTCACAATTATTACTTGGGTTGTAAGTACTTCTACACAACAAAAATATGATAGAGAAACTCAGATCACAACCAAAGTTCATAGTAGTATGACATCATTTTCTACAACAAACTAGTTGTAAAGTAAACCGCATGACAACCATGGTTATAATAGTAAGACATGTTATTCACAACCCTGATATGTGTAGCAAAAACTTGTATCACAACCTTTGTATGTGTAGTAGAAGTTTGTTTCCATAATCCGAATTGTTTCAAAACAAACCGACATAGAAAACAAGTATGACAACCATTATTTTCATATCACAATCCTTACTCATAGGTAGCATAAAATGTATCACAATATTTTTTTAAAGTTGTATAATATCGTTTCACTACCCATATCCCGCGGAGCATAAAAAACGTTTCACAAGACTGCTGAGTTGATAATTATCGCTTTCACAACCCATATCCTCGTAGTGATCACCTTTTTTTTTTCCAAACTGTTTAGTAGCTTAAGTGATTCTTTTATATTTTTTATAAAAGAAAAAAAAACCTAAAATTTCATTTTTACAAAATATATATTAATTGACTTCTATTCATCTCAGATAAAAACCATTAAAATGTAACTAGTCAACAGATCCACATTTAAACAAGTTAAGAGATCTAAAAGATTGTTTCTAAACACTAATTGTTTTAAAACTCGACTAAAGTAAACTCCAAAAAAAGAAACCATTGTCTCCTAAATCGATGAAATCAACCAAATAAAGAACCATTGTCTCCTTAAACACACCCCAAAACAAATTAATAGATTATCGATGGCAGAATTATCGATCCTTGGGACCAGTGACAAAGTTCCTACAACATGTATAACACGCTGGCCAAGTCACCCGATGTTCCTCAGTAGAGATGAGCATCATCAACATGAGAATTAGTCACAAATACTTTAGGATTTACTAAACCTATTGGCACTCCATATATTTGATCTGTTTAATAATCGTTGTCAAGAATAATCTCGTTTCATATTGTACCAACCAGCAACTCCAAGATTTACCCTTCCTAGCGCTTTCTCCACCCTTGGTCTCAAACCGGACTGTCATTTGCAAACTGGGAATAGTCCTTTCCGCTTGAGACAGCTAAAACCATGGGTGCTGCAAATTTTCCTATGTACATGAAAAATACAACAACAACATCGAAAACTCATAATGAGAGCAAGTAGAGACTAACCAACTTTTTTATATAAACACACTTTACAATTGGACTGGCCTTGTTCAAGTGTGAGCCATCATGGCGTTGCCAGACGATCTCGAGGTTTTTCCATACCAACATCAAAACTAGCAAGACGAGACGCAAGTTTCAATTTTTCAACTAAAAGAAATGAAAGCGATAATTAGAATCTCACCTCTAATAGTGCAAGTCACATTCATTTCACTCATACTATCCTTGCACTCTTTGATGATCTTATTGTAATGGGTCTTGACAACCATCTTTGTCTTTGTCGCTTCCATAGCCAATACCTCAAAGATCCCGGTTTGTCGCCACCAAGAGATTGAGAGAAGATCGTCATGTGACAGATGATCCAACATCAAGACTCATGCTCTTGTGCACTATCAATTCTTTCCCAACATTAGTGCAAAAGTAACCCAGCTTAGTCACATTTTCATCATTCAACACATATATATATTAATCAAATAAATTAACAAAAAATATAAGAGAAATATGAGTTGATTTCTTTACTAAAGCCTCCACATTTCAGATTAGGTTCCTTCCTTCCTTCTGCTTTAGACATGTTATCCAAAGTTCGACTTTATCAATGTCTTCTTTGGTATTCACCGATTTTTGATGCAAATAATATGTTATCCAGTAGTTAGCATATGAACAATTTGAATACAATTACCCTATAATGAACATCGGAATAAAAATACACAACTTACCATTTTAGCCTCTCGAGTCTCGATAACCACTTCTACTAAGAGTGTGTGAGTGGTGTATTTCTCTAACTTGTTGCATCTCAATTTTTTTCCTGATAAAGTAACTAAATGTCATTTACTAAACAACAACGCTGAATGTACAATGGTTGAACACAAAAATAATTTAACTTATTGCCATATGAACACTTACTCAATCCCTCCGAGCAAACATGTGCCACTTAACTCTTTCCCACTCATTCACAATATCATTCTATGGTTTCATTTCACACTTTCATCTGTCTTTCTTCTTCTCTAGCCCATCCAAGGCGAGGATTTTACCAACTTTCCTAGACCTAGCCTCTTTCGGATAACTTCCCATCTTCCCAAAATAGCAGTCTTTATAAAATTCATCGACAATAAACCTTTGTCATAAATACAAAAAAGAGTTACAAGAGTTAAAGAGATAATGGATGGAGTATAAAACTTCTAAATATATTATAAAAGTAAAAGAGTTGAAGAGTCAAGAAATTACCATGATAATCGCCCATATGTTATATTTGGCCTCTCTAGGGACAAGTCTCCACTCTGTGCTTTAATGGGATGTTACGCCTCTAACTAAAACACCCAAGACACTAGCAAGCCAGACCAAGGATTACCAATCAGGCTGATCCTTATTGTTAAAGCTCACAGCCTTTTTCCATTCTTATTAGTCGTTAGACCTAGTGATGTCATCCTTGTGGGGCCGCGAGAACGTACTTTCTTTTTGTTTTGGCCAAAAAGAGTTAAGGATGGAAAAACTAAATAAGGATACAACTCAGACTTGCTCATATTTTATCGATAATTCGAGCGAAAATACTTAAGGATGGAAAAGTAACAAACATAAAAGTCATACCCGATGAGCTCATTTCATTTTCGCTTCATTCATCATTCATCAACATCATTATCATTTTCTGTTTTCTTTTTCCACCTCAACATCTCTATCTTGTTCAAGTTCTTCATCTTCTTCTTCCTCTTCAAAATCATAAAGTATCACCAAAGATTCCGAGTTGCACATCTGACATGGCCCCGATACAATTTTTCATGCAGCTTTTCGCTGGGAACGACTTCCTGTTAATGGGGTGCAAATGGAGATTCTAATAGTGTGACTGCTCAACATAGGGTTCAAGAGAAGGTGCATCTTGATATGCTCCTGGTTGATGAGATGCTCCCCTGGTTGAGATTGTTCGAGTTCAACTAAACTTTTTTTTCCTAAGTGATGATCGTATTGGAGTAGGCTTTCCAATGCTGGTTCAACATCACTATGAGTTTTCCGAATTGGTGATTGTGTTGGAGTAGTCTTTTCAGCAGTCTCGTGAATACTCGAGTTGTTCTTAAACCTAGGGATGATCGCCTTGGAAGATTTTCACTTTTTAAGAATCTCTCAACTCTTAGTCTTGTTCTTAGGAGTTTGTTTTCCATGAGACTTTTTACTCTTATCTTTCAAAATTATCTGCAAAATAAAAAACGAACTATGTTAATCAAAAGGAGATGGTAAATGAAGTGATTGAAACAATTAAAAAATAAACTTAATTATAAGAGATTTGTTACTATGTACCTCATAGCAATCCTGATTTAACCGACGCTTTTGGCTCTGGACGCTTTTTTTGCTTACTTGCTAACTTTTTGGGAGATGTTACCGATTTCTTGCTTACTACCTTTTGGGAGATGAGACTGGATTCTTGGTCTTTGCTTCATCGTTAACCTCGTAACATAAAGTAAAATAAGTTAATCAAAAGGATTGAAAGAACATCATTTACACTAAATACGAAAATTAAACCGAACTATAAGATATATAAGTCTTCACCTTATTATTCTTCACTATTGCGTATAAATTGATCTTCACCTCCTTCTACACTAAGCATCTAAATCTACAACAAAACATTACCAACAAGTCAAACTCTAAATATTGCACCATATCTCATCGATATGAAATCACCATTGTATATGACAAAACACCACATTTGAATCATCGATGTCAATGAGCTCCGACTTTTCGTATGAGCAAGTCCATTGCTTGAGAACTTAAGCAATTGCTTCGCCATACGAAAGAGAGTTCTCTAGATCTCATCAAACCTTGCAAAAAAATATAAAACTTCAAAAAATCAAACAACATATTGCATGAACCTAGCATGTTCTTAAGAAACCATCAACCTAAAAGGGAAGTCATGTTACAAACAACTAAGAAATAGAAAACAACCACCAAGCAACCAACACAAATGAATCTGCTTCAGAAAACACGTCTTACTAACTGAAAAACATGATGAATCGGTTCAGAAAGAACCCTAACTCAATGTAAAAATAACTCTAAATCAAATTCTAAATCAAACCCAATCAAAATAAAATACTCTAAAACAAAATCAAGCAATATCAAAAGTCAATTCGGCTTTGTAAAAACCTAACTCAAGAAAATAAAACCCTAATCAATCAATCCCTATATCAAACACATGAATAAAGAAACTCTAAATCTAACTCTAAATCATACATTTTGAATCAAAACTAATCGACATGAAACATAAATGAAAATAAACCCTAATCGTGTGAGATTCAAACCCGAGGGTGAAGCCTAGAGAGATTGGGATACTAACTTTTTTTCTATGATGTTGGTGAAGTTTCGTGAAGTTTGAGAAGAAGTGGGGTTTGAGGTGAGTTGTGGTTTTTTTCCCTGAGGTGAGGAACAACACAAAGACGGAGGGAACAAGATAGAGAGAAAGAGAAAGAGAAAGAAAGAAATGAGAGAATAATTTTGCCTTTGGTCAAAAGTATTCTCTTTAGGGATGTTTATGGGAAACCAAATTTGGTTCAAAATCTGTATGATGTGCCCAAATTTAGGCTAGATGTTTGGGTGGAAAAACACAATCCGATGGTACTTTTTGTAGCCGTTAGATTAAAAATCGGACAATCCCATTGGTTGAAACAAAGCATACTGATTGAGAAGAAAACACAAAATTTGTTAACCAAACAAGGCTTCCTCACCGTTAGATTGGCTTGTGATTTGATTTCAAATTTGGTTCGTTGGATTACAAACACTTATAATAAAACCATTTGATAGGTATAAACTCAAAATTTCTCAAGTGACTTCGCCTTCAAACTCCAATTACTAACTATGAATCGTGAACGTCTGGAAATGGGTTCTCACCAAAATTGGCCAAGAGTGTACTACTATGAGAACGAAACTTCAGATGAACGATGGATCTTTAGCAGCTTATGCGTAAGATTCCCATGAGAATAATCTCATGAACCCCTAAACACACACGAATTCGTGATACTTCAGGAGTAACTCTCGTCCCAGATCGAAACCCGGGCAGAATGTACCACTATGAGACGAGAATCTCGATGAACGAAGGATCTTTAGAAGTTTATGTGTAAGATTCCATGAGAATAATCTCATGAACCCCTATACACACAAGAATTCACATACTTCAGGAGTGAACTTGTCCCTGGGATCGAAACTGCCAGAGTGTACCACTATGAGACGAGTACTCGATGAACGATGGATCTTAGCAAAAAGCTTATACAGAAGATTCCATGAGAATAATCTCATGAACTAAACACACACGAATCTCCGCATACTTCGAGGAGTGAACTTGTCCCAGATCAAATCTCGGCAGGAGTGTACCACTATGAGACAAGAACTTCGCATGAACGAAGGATCTTTAGAAGTTTATAAGATTCCATGAGAATAACCTCATGAACCCCCTAAACACACACGAATTCAGATCGAAACCTCGGCTGTGGAGTACCACTATGAGACTAGGATGAACGAATCTAGCAGCTTATGAGATCCATGAGAATAATCTCATGAACCCTAAACATACACGTAATTCCGCATACTGAGGAGGAACTTGTCCGAGATCGAAACCTGGCAGGAGGTACCTCTATGAGACGAGAACTGCATGAATGAAGGATCTTTAGAGTTTGTTTAAGATTCCATGAGAATAATCTCATGAACCCCTAAACACACAAAATTCGCATACTTCAGGAGTTAACTTGTCCTGAGATCGAAACCTTGCCAGAGTGTACCACTATGAGACGAGAACTTCGCATGAACAATGGATCTTTAGCGGGGGCTTACAGAAGATTCCATGAGAATAATCTCATGAACCCCTAAACACACACGAATTCGCATACTTCGAGGAGGAACTTGTCCGAAGATCGAAACCTGGGCATGAGTGTACCACTATGAGACGAGAACTTCAGATGAACGAAGGATCTTTAGCGCTTATACAGAAGATTCCATGAGAATAATCCATGAACCCCTATACACACAAGAATTCGCATACTTTGAGGAGTGAACTTGTCCGGAGATCGAAACCTGCCAGGAGTGTACCACTATGAGACGAGTACTTCGCATGAACGATGGATCTTTATCAGCTTTATGCAAGATTCATGAGAATAATCTCATGAACCCCTAAACACACACGAATTCGCATACTTCGAGGAGTGAACTTGTCCGAGAGATCGAAACCTCGGGCGAGGTACCATGAGATGAGAACTTCGCATGAACGAATGGATCTTTAGCAGTTTGCGTAAGATTCCATGAGAATAATCTCATGAACCCTAAACACACAAGAATTCCCATACTTCGAGGAGTGAACTTGTCCTGAGATCGAAACCGGCCAGGAGTGTACCACTATGAGACGAGTACTTCGCATGAACGATGGATCTTTAGCTTTGCATAAGATTCCATGAGAATAATCTCATGAACCCTAAACACACACGACTTTTCGCATACTTCGAGGAGTGAACTTGTCCAAGAGATCGAAACTGGGCAGAGTGTACCACTATGAGACGAGAACTTCGCATGAACGAAGGATCTTTAGTGCTTTATAAGATTCCATGAGAATAATCTCATGAACCCTAAACACACACGACCGCATACTTCGAGGAGGAACTTGTCCTGAGATCGAAACTCGGCCAGGAGTGTACCACTATGAGATGAGTATTTCTGACGAACGATGGATCTTTAGCGGGGGCTAGGCAGAAGATTCCATGAGAATAATCCATGAACCCCTAAACACACACGAATTCCGCATACTTCGAGGAGTGAACTTGTCCGAGATCGAACCTCGGCCTGGAGAGGCCTTACTACGAGACGAGAACTTCGCATGAACGATGGATCTTTAGCAATTATGCGAAGATTCCATGAGAATAATCTCATGAACCCCTAAACACACACGAATTCACATACTTCGAGGAGTGAACTTGTCCGTAGATCGAAACCCACCAGAGTGTACCACTATGAGACGAGTACTTCGCATGAACGATGGATCTTTAGCAGCTTGAAGATTCCATGAGAATAATCCCATGAACCCCTAAACACACACCCGCATACTTCGAGGAGTGAACTTTTCCTAGATCGAAACCCGGGCAGGATTGACCACCATGAGACGAGAACCTCAAGATTTAATGAAGGATCTTTAGTGCTTATGCGTAAGATTCCATGAGAATAATATCATGAACCCTAAACACACAAGAATTCGCATACTTCGAGGAGTGAACTTGTCCTGAGATCGAAATCCGGCTGGAGCGTACCACTATGACGAGTACTGCATTTAACGAGGATCTTTAGGTTTATAGCAGATTCCCATGAGAATAACCAGAAGACTTAAACACACGACCCGCATACTGAGGAGTGAACTTGTCCTAGATCACAGAGGTGTACTACTATGAGACGAGAACTTCGCATGAACGATGGATCTTTAGAGTGAAAAGATTCCATGAGAATTATCCATGAACCCTAAACATTGCAAACTTGAGGAGTGAAAAATTTAGCTTTTTAAAAATTTAAAAACTGGGCGGAAAAATTCTTAGTAGAAATTAATGTTTCAAAGACTTAAAAACCCTGTGACGACTAGCTTTTTACCAGCTTGTGAAAGGGCCATGAATTTTTTTTTACCGATCATAACTTGCATTTCAATATCCAACCGTCCATTTCAACTACATCCATCTCTAACCGCCCATTGTTTTAATTTTTTTTCCTTTTTTATCCTTTTCTTTCTTTCCTCAACCACTTTTTATTTTTCGCTTCTTCTTTTATCTTTCTTCTAACTACGTAAAAGATCTCCTCCATCCGCTTAAACACCATCAATCAAACCATTACAAGTCAAGATCATCAACAAATCGAGCAAATAGATCTATGAAAGCGAATTTTTTCATCAACAAATCGAGGTTCTCCATCAACATATCGAGTTTAGGTAAACGTTAACATCATCAACAAATCGTGAGGTTCTCCATCAACAGATCGGATCTTGTAATCAAATCAGAATTAATTGCTTTAATTATTTTTTTGTAATAGTTTCATCTCAATTTCCACAAATTAGGTTTCGATTTCTCTATCTTTAATTTCAATCATTTCAACCGCTACATTAATTTTTTAAACTTGATTTGTCATTAACGGTGTTGTTGAATGGATTTGGACTTGTTAGAATGGATTTTGAGTGAAATGGGAATAGGCAGTTAGGAAGCATCTTTGATTTGTGAAATGGATTGTTCGATTTGGTAATGTTATAGGTAGTGTGTAGGCGTACGACAATGCTTTCATGGAGTTTTTGAGTAACAAGAGGCAATAAACACCAATTTTTGTAACTTCTTAGTTGTATGAGAGTTGGAATCGCGTAGAATTGAAGTGGCACCATAATGCAGCCATGGGTTTTCATAAGAGATGCATAGACATCTTGTAGTCTTCTACACCCAAGTGTTTGTTGAGTGTATCATTGTCATCATAAATCGTTTCAGACGCTTTTTCAACTTGGTCTTTCTTGTGCTTTATTTATTTCAAGAATATAAGTTACAACATTACTTCAACTCAAATGTTGATGCACCTTTACTGATTTTCATTACATCTTAGGATTGTTTCATTATCAATCTTTTCTCAATTTTCTTAATTTTCAGATAATTTTCAATTTTCTTCTAACATCTAGAGGATTACTAATTTCAATATCGTATTATCAATTCCTTTGAGTCTTAATTTTCTTAATTTCTTGTCACAGACTTCATTCAATTTTGGCTTATTTTAATTAATTTTAATTTTTGTTCATGTTTTATTAAAGAGTTGGTTGTTATTATCTGAAAGGCTTGATGCTTGTGAGATAATAAACTATTTGGCGTTCGCTTCATAGTTGAAATGGTGAGATAACCACTATTTTGCACACAAAATAGTCACTAAAATCAAAGTTACGCTAGTGCGATCTAGTTGTCTATATTTTTGCATCTAGCTAACCTTGTTAATCTTCAATGATTTATGCTTTCAAGTGATCCTAAATGAACCGATTGTAGTCTCTGTTAATGTGTAAAATTTATTTTTCATTTCAATATTTTTCATCTAGTTGTCAATTCAAGAAAGGTACTGTTATGTTTTTCATTTCAATAGTTTTGTTTTGGGGCACCAAATTTATGTGAATTTATATCAATAAGTTTTTTTACCTAAATCCTACAATGTTTAGAAATGGTTAAATTCTTGAAGTGTGGTAGAACATTTCAAACCACATTATGTATGTCTCGTCCATATAATGCCAAGTTGGTGCCCTTGTAAAGTTTATATATGTTTTAATATGAGAATGTTTTTTCATTAGGTGGGAAGGAAATAAAACAACCATATTGGAACTCAACCAGACTCGACTTTAACTTGTAAAATGATGAATAAGGATCGGCTCAGGACAAGGTAAATCCAAGTCATAATCGTGTCTATTAGTGGTATGTATGTCTAATAATGAGATTAATCGATCTTAGTATGTCTAACTATTAGAGTTTTAATGTAGGGGAAGTTCCATACCAGATGCAATAAAGAAGTTCGAGAGTTGGCTCATGAGAAACTTGGAAATCCTTCTAAGTCAGTTGTCCTTGTGTGGATTGTAAGAATCTGCCGCGCCACTTCCTCCTGGTACAATACATATGCACTTGCTAAAACTAGGGTATGGATCCTACTTACACCGAGTGGGTTCTTCACTGGAGAATATTAGAAATTTTAATAATGTTCATGAAGACAGCAGCAACACATCAACGTACTCTTCTACCAGTATGTGGACAGACATGCTAATGTTGAAGGTGATGTCGAACCAGGGCAAGGGGTTTGTGAACCTAGGCAGACGAAGGGTTCCCAAACCACGAAAGAGTTGCCGATGAACGATATTGAAGAGGCCGACTTCCTTTTATACCTCGGTTGTACTTACACACAAAAAGCTAAGCATGACTACCGAGTTGTATAGGCACAAGACAAGAAATGGTTTATCTCAAGGGCTTTTGATGATCTTCTCAAGACAATTGGTTCCGTGTTGCCCTCAGTCATTGTCTTCCTAAATCAACTTATGAAGTGAAGAAGTTGCCGAAAGCTTTCCAACTCACTTATGAGAAAATACACGCATGTCCTAATGATTGTTGTTTGTTTAGAAATGATTTGAAAGACGAGGATGAATGTCCTAAATGTCACTATTCTAGGTGGAAGGAAGACACATCTAACATGGATGATGCCGATATGGTAGACAAGCCCAAAAAGAAGATACCAGTGAAGGTTCTTAGATACTTCCCCATTGTGCCTGAGATTAGGGAGAATGTAGTAACTCAAGAAAGCTAGCTCAATAGCTGATATGGCACATCATAAGAGTAAAGATGAAATATGCGTCATCCAACTGATTTTTGGCTTAAAAGCACATAGACACAAAGTTCCCCGAGTTTTCTTCGTAATCGCGTAATTTGTCTTGGGGCTTATGCGCCGATGGATTTAATCCGTTTGGCGATCTTTTCCCAACCCATAGTTGTTGGCCTATGATGATTGTGGTATATAATATTCCCCTCGTGAGTGTATGCAAGGCTTACAATATTATTTTAAGCTTGCTGATTCCCTAAAGAAACAACTAGGTAGACATCGATATATATACTTGCAACCACCGATTGATGATCTCGATTAAGTTATGGGAAAACGGCGTGAGGTTTATGATGCATTTAGTAAGACAATGTTCAATTTGAAGGCATTATTAATGTGGGATTCTATAAATGATTTTCCGTTTATGGTAACCTATTGGGATGTACATATGTAAGTCTACCGCCTCTTTGTGGTGATAATACTCTTCAACCTCGGTTGTCGTTTAGTCATAAAACTGCTTACATGAATCATAGGAGATTTCTACCTCATAATCATCCTCTTCGATCGACTAAGAAGAAAGCATGTTTCAATGGAGAGATTGAGACGAAGGAAAAGCCACGTACTATGTCTAGTGCCGAGGCTTTGGAACGCGAGGCAAGATTGTAAATGACTTTGGAAAAGCGGTTAAACGAGGTGGAGAAAAGGAAAGAAAAAGAGGAAAAGAAGAAGAAGAAGCAAGAAAGGGTCAAAGTAATGCGGCAACAAGTGCAAATGACGGTAAATCTAATCATCTTAAGTTAAAGGCTACTTGCTACGATGCTTGGTGATGAGTGCCATGTTAGTTCGTGCACGAGATGATAACCATCCGATATTCAACAAACGGTCAATATTTTTCACTTTGCTCATCGAAGGTAAATTATAACCTAAAATTATCTTTTCGGCTTTATATTCCTATTCGATGTTAAATCTCATTTATGATAGCTACAACTCAAGTGACTTGCTTATACTTTTATGTTATTCCTTCATTCCTAGGAATTGTTACTAAGACACAATATTGATATTATGCATACGGAAAAAATGTCTGTGAGAGTGTTATTGGTAATTTATTGAATATAAAAAACAAACAAAAGATGGCTTAAAGTCCCGTAAATGATCCGAAAAGTAGGGAATCAAAGAAAAGTTGCATGTAATGTACCAAAAATGGGCAGAAACTTGGCTTCGCCAACACCATGTAACTTAAGCATTAGGGAAAGGATGTATTCTATAATAGATGAGAAATCAAGGTTCCATATGGGTATAGTTCTCCGATCTTAGGAGGCATTTCTCAAAGATGGTCAAGCTTAGGTGTCCTTAAGGCCCATGATTACCATGTTATGATGCAACAAATATTACCTGTAGCTTTGAAAGGACTTTTACCCGATGGGACAAGTAATGCCATAAATCGGTTATGTTCTTATTTTAACGAAGTATGCCAAAGGGCCGTTGGATCTCACTAGATTGATAGAACTTGAAGATGAAATTGTCGAGACTTTTGTGTATGTTGAGATGTACTTCCTCCATCATTTTTTGATGTGATGGTACACTTGACAATTCACCTAGCTCGAGAAGTGCTTAGGTGACCCGCATAATATCGCTGGATGTATCCATTTGAAAGGTAATTGTTTCTTGCTACTATGAATATTTTTTAGTTATTTTAAGTACAATGTTATAGATTTGTTCTCAGGTAAATGGGAGTCGTCTAGTAATTAGAAGTTTGGTTTTGTCGCAGTATATGAAGACATTCAAAGAATACGAATAATTACGCACAACCCAAGCATGTATAGCAGAGTGTTACCCGGGAATGGAGGCCATGTATTTTGATGTTCATGGGGACAAACATTCTCAAGGAGGAGTAACTCAAAGCCATAATGAAGACATTCAACATGATTCCACGCTTCAGGACGCCCTTTCTAGAGGTGTTCAAGTGTATAGGTAGTGATATGCTAAAGATCGGCTCATAGATATGTGCTTTTTAACACCTGGCAAATTGAACCATATATAACGTAAGTAGGATCTATATGTTCATTTAAAATTATTAGCAAGATAAGCACTTGTGTTTTACTTAATCTTTTCCACATTAAATTTTTTCTTTATTAGAATGCATATGGATGAGTTAAGATCTTCCGATACTTCCAAAGGAAGACCAACTCCTTTCCATACACTGGAAACATTTGCAGATTGGTTAAAGGTGGTTGGCACGCAACGCCACTTGGTTATTTGTTATATATGTTTGCAATTTATTAGATTCATTAATTTTTCCTAGTAATTTAGTACCTCTTTTTTAGCATTACCCACAAAACAATAGTTATATTTCACCACTAGGGATGAATCATCATTCACTTAATTAGATCTTATCGCTAAAACATAGAGTTTGCGCCATTATTGTGGTCATTTGTGTTCTCGCTAACTAAATTTTATCGATAGGTTAAAAATGCAAATTGGTCAAGGCATGTCAAGATCAAATACAAGACGGCATGTCACATGGTCCTTTAGAAAAATGTATCATATAAAGGCTTGCAAATAAATGGGTCAAGGTTTGTTACTAAGGATATTCAAAGAGTCACGCAAAACAGTGGTGTTTCAATTGAATCAAAATATTTAGTTGCAACATCACAAATAAGCAAGGGTTTCTATGGCTGCTTAGAAGAAATTTTCGTGTTGACTACCAACATATGTTTCAAATTCCCATATTCAAATGTGATCGGGCTCACACCTATTTTGGTGTCAATCTAGAAATAGGTTTTACATTGGTCAACTTACGTCAAGATAAGAACCAATATAAAAATGATCCATTCATTTTAGCGCCACAAGCCCGACAAGTTTTCTATTCTCGAGAGTCTGACACATCGAATTGGTTTGTGATGTTGAAACTACCACCAAGGGGTTTCCATGAATTAGAGGAATACAATGAACAGAAGACACAAGTTGCCATCCAAAGAACCTTCAACTTTTGGCTTACAAATGGATGATGAGATGGAGATTTATGCAAGAACCGGATGCGAGCCTATCTTAGTGGTTACAACAAAGAAGAAAAACAAGAAGAATAAAATAAGTGCCGCTAATGGTGGGTTTAATTACTCTTTTCATTTCCACGATGCTCCGAACCTATTTTGTTTCTTTTCATATATATTCGATTGTATTTTTCTTTACTTATGACTTGAAATATTGTTGGTATGATATGCTATATGTTTCTTTCCGAGATGAACTCCCTTTTTTAACTCCGCCATTGAAATGATATATCATTTCAATTCCTGCCTCAAGCCCGGTAAAGGAGGAGAGAAAATGGGATTTATTGAGTTCTAAATGCAGATTTTCTTAAATTGGTTACATATAATCATGTGTCGGTATCTCGATGTTGCGCTTTATTTTCTGAATGTCTTTTCTTATTTTGCAACAATGTCTTACTTTTATCAGTAGCTAATATAATTCACAACTTTAAGATTTTGCAACTTCTTCATGGAATTTGAAATGTGATTGCAGGCCTTGTACACTCAAAAACTTCCATGAATCTGCACTTTGATTGTTGATTGAAATGTGATCGTTGGTGCATTGGACTTAATCACGCTTTCAGCAAATGGTGCATTTCATTGACACTTTTTTTTAAAGGCATTTAAAATTTTGGTCTAATATATAAATGAATGTAAATATAATTACATGTATAAATGTACAGGATGGTTGGAATGTTATATTGGGACAACGGAGACTCATGTTCTAATTTCACCGATCTTTTTTCCATAGTTATTTTTCATTTTACAACTCTTCTAAGGGTTACAGAAGATCTATTTATCTTTTTCTTCTTATCTATTCAATCTCCCCATCACTTATTCTCCTCCACTTATCTTCTTTCGCCGTTTTTCTTTTTCTCCTCCATCTCCCGAACCTCCTTCATCTCTTTAACCACGAAAATTTAAAACCCATCAATAGATTCAGTCAAGATTTCTTCACCACCAACACCTTATGTTAAGAAAAGAAGGTTTGATTCTCTAACCCATTTTAGGTTTTATTATTTTTTGGATTTCCGCCGTGTTTAATTGATATTGATCTAAGAATGATGATACAATTGAAATTAGTCCTAGCTTTAATAGATCTATTAATCAACACTAATCAATCATGTAAATTAGCCATCACTCGTAATTAGCCTTTAAAAATATTTAGGTTCTAAATTAGCTTGTGGAGAAATTTTCTTCAATTAGGCTTTAGAAACGCTTTGAATTAGTCATGGGTGGAGGTGAAAGATTCTCCAATAGAAGTAGTAGCAAGAACAAGAACATGAGAATGAAAAAAACCTAACTCGAGTGTGCTATGTGTGAACAAGGGATTCATGAGACAAAAGTGTGTCCTTGGCTCTATTCTAGGTGTAAGCATGTTCCTTGTAATGGTGTGAGAGCATTTTTAAATCTAAAACAATTGAAACCTATGGAAAAATGTTTTTCAAGTGCACCATACCTACCTCGCACCTATTTTGAATGGTTAATCGATGCTTTGACCCTTGCAAAGCCAAGTTATTGTTGTTACCATCGGTGAAAAGCCGTGATGCTTGTGGAGAAGATGATCACTCTTTTAAAAATTGTCCACTACACGTCGGTTATTTTCAAACCCGCAATAACAAACTCAACCTAAAAAATGCAACAATCAACACAATAAGCACATAGCTTACCCGGTATGTGAAGAATGTGGAGCTTTACATGGGCCTCGTATGCTATCTTCATTGCCGCAAAGGAAAAGTTAGAGTTTCTGCAGAATCAAATAGCCGATCTAATTACAAATCTAGGAAAAAGTCATATGTAATAAGATTTCATTTTATGTGTAGTATGAATTGGTCCGGGACTTGTTTTATCATTAAAATTATGCTATGTTGATGACTTATAATATTGTTTGTATGATATATTGAATGTTTCTTCGTATGAACCCCCCCTTTTAACTCCGCTATTGAATAATTTCATTGCGGTCTCAAGCCCTGATAAAGGAGGAGAGAAAAGGGATTTATTGAGTTGGTTCCACCCTTCTGCAGTTAAGCGAGAAAAACACATTAATACATTCCTATAATCTCTCAAACTTTGAGCATTTGCGAGCTTCTTCATGATCAAGTAGTTTTCTTTACCAAAATTTGCATGAATCCGCTACTTGAGCATATAAATATACACTCCACTTGTTTCATTCATTTACATTTTGAGATATACAACTTTGGTGATGTGAGTGTTGATTGAAATGTGATTGCATTAGATCCTGTATAATTCAGAGAAAGCCTTGTATGTTTTCAGGCAAAATGGCTGCACTTGTCCCATTTTTTAAGGCTCATTTGAAATTATTGTTAAATATTAACGTAGATGTACTTTGATAATCATACAAAGCGTGGACTGGTGGTTGGAATCCCAGTCCTACACCGAGGAGTCCCGAGTTCGAATCTCACCCTAGCCTAATTTTTTCCCTAGTCAATTTTTCATTTTACAACCTTTATAAAGGTTGTGAATGTTGATTAAAAAGACAAAGCACAAATCTACAAGATTGTGAATCCTAAGGATGGTTGACGCCTTGTAATAACACCTAGTAGCTTGGGTTCGATTCTCTAAAGAACATTTTTCAAATTTTATTTTTTTCTTATCTTCAACGACCCTTATTAGTGTTGTTTTAAAATCATTCACTACCTTTTAGGATATGAGTCGTAAATTCTAAAGGTGGTCACTTTCCGCAACACTTTTCACACAACAAGTTGGTTTTGATTCTTCGTCACTACTCTTAGAACTTGTTGGTCCTAAGAGTTGACATATTTTACTTTGACAACGTTTTTTGGAAAACATTGTAAAACATACTACATTTTACAACGTTTAATTTATGAGTTGTCAATCTACCCAGCTAATTTTTACTCGTAGTGTAGACTCATGAACCCAGACATCTTAGTTGGATGGCTTAGGTCGCATTCTGCATTCAACTTAGACATCTTAGTTGGATGGCTTAGATTTCTTGTCCGACGAACAAGCTCCCAGTATTCTCGCCTAAATAACCCATGTCCATCCAAGATAAAACCTAAATCGCCGGCATCCATTAAGCTGCCAATATGACATCAAACCACAACTCTTAAAGTAGGTTGGTCAGCAGGTATCGACAAGATGTGGCCATAAAACCCCACTCCATATGATCGCAGATACGTCACCTCCCTTATGGATCCCAAATGTCGTTCAAAGAGTACGTCCGGAGCGGCACATAATTTTAAAGCGACCCCGTTAACGTGCCACAACATCTCAAAATGTTGGCCCTAAAATTAAATCTTAGGCAACCAATGATGTCACCATAGTCACCAATCACTCTCTGCAGATCCATTAACATGCCTAAATCATCGTGAATGGATCCCAATTCACGAAAATGAATTGGTCATGCTTTTTTTAAGACATTAAGGTATTCAACAAGATGTGGCCATAATCATATACATGCATCGATTATTTTTGAATACTTGCTTAAAAACGATGCTTTACATGCATCGAATACATACGATATTTTACGAATATCGGCTTCACCTCTCAACTCATTTATTTAACCTCATGTGCCATAAGCCTATTATTTCGGCTCAAGTCTCATGACCTTGACTTACCACACATACAAATGCTACATGTTTTCCACGAAAACACCTGAGAC
>JAJJWX010004119.1:0-40903 GCA_023529315.1 Papaver bracteatum | reverse complement strand
AAGTTCAACTTTCTGATACAAGTCACAAAACACCCACACTTCCAGAATCAATTATGCTGGTCTCAACACTTTCTTTGCTTCCCTCCCTAAGACCAACCCTTCTCATTCACTTTGTGACTGAAGCAAGACTGGAACGACCATTTCTTGGTTTAGGCCAGGATTGTACATATTGATCTCTCGAATCAAAAGTACTCCCATGCAGTACATTGTTTAGGGTTTAGACTAGTTTCTCACCCACACACACGAAATTACCAAAATTAGCAGAAACGGTTTTCACCCACAAACAATTGGAGACCACAGTGGGAGATTAATCTCTCAGTTACAATATCAATTTTCAATTTCCAATTTCCAATTTTGTCTTACAAACCCGATCTCAAGATGATAGAACTCAGGTCCGGATCAGCAACAAACCATGAGAACACTGGCGCTGAAATTATTATCGGTGTTAGCGTTCCTTCCATTGGTGTTAACACGCCACTTGTCAACACCAGCAACATGGAGAATGCTCCTTCAAGTGTTACACCTCCAATCACCAGATCCGCTGTCACCTATCCCAATATTTTTTCAAGTATGACACCTTCAACCGTCACCAGAGCTCCGCCATCAGGACGATAAACTAGAGGAGCCAGAGGAATCCGATCCTATATTACTATTTCTGATTTGATGGAAAGACAATAGGTTCTCTCTAGAGCCCAAATGGACATGGCTTCGACTCAGAAGGAAGTACTTATTTTTCTCAAGACACTAACGGAGTGGCTACCACAAGAATCACGTTAGTCAGAGCCAATGAGGAACACCTCCAATACCCCTGGCACCGGCACCTCAACGGGGGGCACCTTTGTAGACGAAGAGACTCGCCCAGGAACTCCAGAGGATAGAAATCAACCGTCTAATTTTGTCACACGAGAATATTTGGAACGACTTCTCCTAAACCGATACAAAAGCGATTCCATAGACATACATCAGCATCAAACCCCGTATCCTCAGGAAATACAAATAATTCCCCTTCCAAGGGGGTACTCTTCCCCACAATTCTCTATGTATGACGACACCGACAATGCGCGTGAACATGTCTCTCGATTCTTGGAGTCCCTGGGAGAGCACGAACACAATCACGTTCTCCGTTTGAGGGAATTTTTGAAATCACTTACTGGAAGAGCATACACATGGTACAACAGCATTACACCAGGAAGCATCTCCAACTGGTTTTCCATGGTTACATCTTTCAACAAGAAATACTTATTTGTGTCTGAGCAAATTACCTTCTAAGATCTAGGAAGGATGTTCCAACGAAATAACGAACATCAGAATGATTTTGTCAAGAGATTCATAACTCAAGCATTGGATTGCCATGACCCAAACGTGACCGAACATCAATTGGTGGATTCTTGCATCAATGGCATGGTTCTTATATACTACGCCTTACTAGAGAATCTGCAATTCCAGACATTCTCTGAACTTTATGAAGATGCAAAATGGTCGGCCACAACAACACCAACATTATTGGAAAGAACCAGGCCAACCAAAGGCGAAGACGCATGCGAAACTCGAGAAAATAAATGCCTCATCAAAAGAAATACAACACTAGTCCCTCCTCTGTGAGTGTGGTAGACGAAGGAGGAAAACGGAAAGCTCCAGCGGAAGAAAATCAATCCAAGCACGCAGTGCCAGCACGATGGGCGGCTCCGCCATGGAAGACCGCTGCTAAAGCTCCCATGCGACATCAAGAAGATGGAAAAAATGTATTAGATTTCCCATTCTCAATCAAGGAAGTGATTGAACTCTTGGAGGCATGGATCCAAGATGACACCATCAGGCTACCTCCTACCAGGCGCCCACCAACTGAAGCGGAAATGGCAAACCCCAAATATTGCCGCTACCACAGGTTTTTCCACCACCCGACCAGTGACTGCAATATGCTAAAGCGTATCTTCAAAGAAAAGATAGAAGCAGGGGAGCTTCAAATGGGCAATGAGGAAGTTCACAGAGATCCACTTTCAGGCAGGAGTTGTATGGTCTCTTGGTACTCTGTACACGAGACTGCGCAATCCATGATGCAACGTATATGTGAAATTCTCTATCCCTCTAAGACACATCGTCAAGATATCTTCACAGCCCTTAATCGTGTTGTATCGGGCAAACGACTTTTTCCTATCACAAAGGCCACGCCAGGATCCCAAGCTTTTCCAGGAAATGGAGCTTAAAAATACAACTAGGGACTGCTGACCACGGTTTATCTGAGGGACGTCGAGATGGATCACACATTGATTGACGTAGCCTCTGACTTCAATGTAATTACCATCAAAACCTTAAGAGCTGCAGGAATTTCGAAGCAGGATGCTACTTGTTCCCCAATCGTGGTCAACAACTTGGAAGGAGAGATGATGGACGCATATGGATACATCAACCTTGAAATTAAGGTGGGAGGTGCTCTAACACATGGAAAATTCCACATTGTCAAAGAACTCTCAAATTACGACATGATTCTGGGGGCGCATGGGTACACAGAAACAAAACGAAATTAGGAGTATCCCCTCTTCCGATGTCAATACCCGAAAGAATTTCCAACAAGACGTCCAACTTTGAAGATTACATGTTGCCGTATAAACAACTTACCAATGTAACTCAATTTCCTAGAGAAAACTCGTCGACGTTCATCCGCAGATTCCAAGAACAAGTAAGTCTAGTTAAACAACCTTTTCTACACCTAGTCACTTCTTATCTTGGTCAGGCATGGGGACTCGATCCAGTTATCAACTCGGGCGTCATTAAGAGATGTGAATGGGATGCTGGGCCTTTCAAGTGATTTTCCAAAAATTTAGAAGTTGCCGCAGTCAAAGACGACGAGCTCAAAAATCAGGTGGTTTCACAACACCCAAACCCATTTCAAATCGGAGATATGGTGGTCAAGGTGATCTCGTTTCAAGTTGGAAATGTAATAGTGAAGATGACCGCTCAAACTGATTTTCCTAAAGAAAAGGAAGACGAGCCATATCTGGTAGAAGATGTCATCTTGGGTGGTTACTGCAGACTCATCAATGCCGACATATTGGAAGGTGTAACGAATCACTCGCGATGGCTCAAGCCTTTCAACACCTAAAACGTCGTGCTACCTTACACCTAAAATATTGTGCTACCTTTTCCTCCAGCGTTCTCCTTTCAGTATTTCCTTCAGCAATTTCCTCTTTCATGTCATACTTGTAACTTCTCTAAAATGATTGCACCGCTTGCATTCATGAGTAGAGTTTTCAATTTTAATTAAAGAACATCTTACCTTAAAAAATTTTCCCAAACCATCTTAAAGGAAAAATACCAAGTAAATCCAAACTCTCACAGAGTCATTACCCATCGATTGAAAACCAGAGAAACCAAATCACCAAAAAAAAAAAATCTATTCAAAAATACTGAAGAAAGGAATACGCAAAGAAGATGATCATCAGGCAATATAATAGACATCTTCTTCAAAAATATCCAGCTTCAAATCTCACCTGGCGCTTCTCTATTTTTTGGGATGCGTGACAATGATGCTGCTACAAGGGAGATCCAAGAAACAGTTTTGTCGAACCTTTAACCATTGTTGTTATTTCCCCTGTTTTGAGTTACTATGGGTGATGTCGGCGTTCGGAGGCATTGGATGCAAAAACAGCAAGCTAACTAGTACCTACGGAAAATTCCATCCACATTATTTGTGTACGGCGTCTGTCCATCTACTGGATGGCCAGGAGGGGCGAACAACTTATTTTCACATAAAGGGTTTTGGATCTTTTCATTATGAAGGTTTTATTAATTCATTCAGAGATGTGAAACCATAAAAGCTGAATAAAGAAATGTTACTTGGCGAAACCCTAACTCCGCCATGAAAACAAGAAAGTAAAAATAAATATTTGAAATATTAAAAGCGGCTACACGTCGAGGAAAAATAGCAAAAGTGAAAAAAAAATTTATCTTCAATGGAAGACGCCTGGATCAATAATGCCTCCATCAGAGCTTTTTCAAGCACTTTCCCCAGCACCCTCTCTGAAAACAAACATTCTATCCAGAAGGTGCCTCAGCAGCAGCGACCTCAACATCCCATCCAGAAGCCGCCTCGGCAGCAGTTTCCGTACCCTGTCCGGCATTAGTTTCAACAACAGTCCCAGCATATGTTTCCATGGCTCCAACATATGTTACCTCTGCCTCCTTGTCCACCTTGACGGCATCATCAATAGTCTCTTCAACATCCCTGACAATAGTTTCAGAGTCCACTCCAGAAGCTGCTTCCATTTCGTAAACCATGTCGACATATTCCTCAGGAGCTTTTCCGGCGGCTTCTTGAGGATGTCCCGGTTCGTCCGCATCAAAGTCAAGGATTATGATACCATCTTGGACAGGGTAATTAAACTGGCTCTCACTTGAAAGTTTCATGGGCTCAGTCTTCCGCCATTTCAACCGATAGGCGAATCGTTCAGCCCTAGAACTGGGTTGTAGAGGAGCTTTATTATTTTGAGATCTCTTGACGCGCTGGGATGCTTCATCATGTCTCCACTTTCCTCCATGTCCATCGAATCCATGAGAGTCTGAACATATATCCGCACTCTGCATAGATGGGCGAGAGACATGCCTTGTATAATCTCGTCAGCCTCATGGAACAAAGAATCAATTCTGTCTAATACCTCCTCATGGGAAGAAAACTGGGTTTTGTCGACTTTAAGATTTCTCTCCGAAGAGTCAGAGGTACGATCGTCACTGGAAGATCCCATTATATGCTATAATTTTTTATTTTTTTTACCATGTCTGCTCCGGCAATCTACATGATAAAAAAGACAAAATGGGAACTAGGAGAAGAAATACGAGATAATACCTGTGAAGAGGGTGGACGCGATTTTATGATGATCCATATGTACGAAGGATTCAAGATCACCTCTTATATTTAGAAGATTGATGAAGCATGAGAAGGAAAACCCTTTTACCATCCGTAAATTAAGGCTTCAAACGCGTGATACCAGATACATTAGATATTTGTTTATACATGATAATTAGGGTTTGGCATCCAAGTCAGCAGCCATCCCTACCACTCAGTGAGTTAGCCAGCACCATCTATCCACTCCAAGCACGCGTCCCAAGCCGAGCCAATGACTCCACGTCAAGCCAGTACCGACAGCTTCATTCCCAAGCCAAGCAAGAAACGTCGACGGATCTATGTCCAAGCCGATGCCAATACCTCCAGCACCAACAACTTGCATCCTTCCAATGCTAGCTTCTCTGCTTGATAGCCGATACACCAACAACGCCATCCATCATTCCAAGATAGCCGCGCCATCCAACTTTCCATCTCTACCAGCTAAGGAAGCGCCATCCTGTCCGTTCAAAGTAGCGCCATCTCCATACGCTCCATGACCTAGCCAGCTGTGCCATCTCTGTCAATCAGTAGCCAAAGTTTCAGCGCTGACGCTAACGCCTTATGGACAAGTCAAAATTACGTAGAGCCACCAACACAAGGATCACGGATTACTCATGATTTCCACCAAAGGTTAGTCGAATTTCCCTGGAAATCTCTTCACGTCTTTCCCTTTCGATTTTACTCTTGTCTGTCACCATATCATGCTTACCCCGCAACAACGCCGCTGTTACGAGCTAAGCAGGGGACTTAATATTGATGGTGGTTTTTAGCTTAGGGTTAACATCGTAAAACCTTGCATCTGATATGACGCCACTCTGCAAGAAAACGGTGTTGTGAGTGCTAACCTCTCCACCGACATATTTATTGAACCGCTCAATATACTTACATGAAATTTATCCAGACTGGCGAATGTAGCTACCATCCCAAATGCTCTGTAAATTTCAGCACCTTTCCAATAAAAGACTCACTGAGTACTATCCTGAGCTACGTTCCCGACAGAACCATTAATATCGGTATGGCATGATGGATTTATGTTCACTCGCAGCGGAGTAACATGAACCTCCAAGTACCAAAGTTAATGCCATCGCACGAAATGCTCATATGGAAATCACAATGCCTTCTATAGATAAGGATTTTCTTGGCAGCATACAAAATCCAACCAATTATTGTGATAACTCACAAAAAACTCATAAACCAAACTAATTTGCGGAAATTAGGGCTTCGGGCCCCGCGCAGTACACTAGACCCGGTTGGTCGAAACTATGCTTAGCCAAGCTAGGTAGTTAAGTCCGCCAAAGCGCGCTGGAAGTATGGGCATGCCTTATCTTGCCGTCCCCACTTCCTATATGATAAATCAGGTCACTCTAAAGCCGCCACAACACACTGAAAGTGTGGCCACACCCTAGCTTTCCGGGCCCACTTCTCATCGACCAATCAAGTCGCTCTAAAGCCACCACACTCACACCAGAAGTGTGGCCGGCCCTATTACATTAACTAATCAGGTTATTTTAAACTCGCCATAGTTGAAAAGAAGAAAACCACGCCATATGGCCGCAAAGCCAATTGGCTTCCCAAAAGCGCACCATCATGCCAAGTAGCATGCCAGATGCACATGCCAAACACGCCAAACATGACCACTCACCCCATGCGACGTGCCATATAGGCTCATTAGGGTTTCGACAAGCCAAGCCCTAATTTAGGCAAAATTTCCACACCAACATGCCAAAATTTATGTGGCTATGGATTTGCATGCAACCGTGCTAAAGGCATGCACGAGCCATGCCATCCATGCTGCAATGCCGCTAACACGCGCCACTGCCAACTAAAGGGTATCCATGATCGGTGGCGACCTTTCCTCCTAATATGCAATCTCAGCTATCCAAGTTCACCACCAAACTAACAGTCTTGTGGAAACTTTTGGGCGGCCATGCCGCCAAACCCTAAACTTTGTCCACGACATCAAATCCCAGTTTGGCCACGACGCCTAATTTCGTCCATAGTGCCAAACCCTAACCTTGGCCACGGCGCCAAGCCCTAACCTTCGCCACGGCGCCAAGCCCTAGCCTTGGCCATGCCGCCAATCCTTAATTTTAGTATCTGATCCAAATCTTAACTTTGGACATGCTAACAGTACAGGCGTGGCCATGCCACTAACATGCTGCTATGGCACAGCCACTGGCATGCCACCAGGCCACATCTACTAGCATGCCACTATTCCACAGCTACTAGCATGGTGCAATGCCACGGCCATTGGCATGCCACCATGCTACGACAACTAACATGTCACTATGCCACGGACACTGGCATGCCACCATTCCACGGACACTGTCATGACACCATGCTAAAGCTACTAGCATGTCGCCATGCCACGGCCATTGGTATTCCACCATGCCACGGCTACTAGCATGTCACTATGCCACGGCCACTGGCGTGCCACCATGCCACAGCTACTAGCATGCCACTATGCCGCGGCTACGCCATTGGCATGCTATTATGCCATGGCTACGCCACTAGCATGCCGTTATTCTATGTCTCCATCCGGTGCTACCATGCCAATGGCGCTACTTCGTTATACAACAAGATGCATCTATAATCAATGGCCACTCTTCCTCATGAGATGCAATCTCAGCCATCCAAGTTCGACACCAAGATGACGGACTTATGGAAAGTTTTAGGCGGCCAACCAAGGCAATCCTAATAGCATCATATGATATTTTCCTATGGAGAAGTATATTGACTTTGACTTGCCACACATAGCAACCTGCCATATGTTTTTCACGAAAACACTCGAGACATCAAACATGTCACAAACTGGTGGATACTCATCAGGGTATTGGTCTGGCGGTTTACAGCGTGCGGCGTGCAATGTGCCCATTACAAGAAAGTGTCATGAAGTAGGACAATTAGTGGTGGTGAAAAGCAACGGTGTAAAAAATTCATTACCTTCATCACGGAAGCATAATGACTGACGGTTACACAAATTCACTTCCCTCATCATGGAAGCATAACGTCTAACGGTTACATGTTACTCTATTCCTCTACCTTTCAATTGTTTCCACTTTCTACGAGATCAGGGTACATTTCGATATGACTTGTATAAATAATCTTTACCTATTTTCACCAAACAACAAGTTTTGGTCAGGAGAATAATATAATTTTCACAAATCATCTGATAGCTTTTCATCCAGCTAGCTAGTTCAACTTTCTGATACAAGTCACTAAACACCCACACTTCTAGAATCAACTATTCTGGTGTCAACACTTTCTTCGCCTCCCTCCCTAAGACCAACCCTTCTCCTTAACTTTGTGACCAAAGCAAGCCTGGAATGGCCATTTCTTGGTTCAGGCCAGGATTGTACAGATTGATCTCTTGAATCAAAAGTACTCCCGTGCAGTACATTGTTTAGGGTTTAGACTAGTTTCTCACCCACATACACGAAATTACCAAAATCAGCAGAAATGATTTTCACCCACAAACAACTAGCATATCCCTTTTTATAACAACCACCTCAGACTCATGATCATCCGGTATCGTCAGTTGTTCTTCCATTTGATTAGTTAACCAATCCATTTCCTCCACAGATTTACTCATTATAACAATTACCCACACTTCCTCTTCTGTTGCTTTCCAAAGATTTGTTTGTTTTCATTTCCTGATAATAAATGGTGTTTCCAATGTAACCCTTCTTTCTTTGGTTATCGAACGGTAACTGGGTTGGTAGGATTATATGACGACGACACTACTCCCTAGAGTAAAATTAATATTTTCACTGGCACAATGAGTTTGTACATGTCTATCGGTTGCAAGTACTGAAAAGGATATATGGGTCGTGTCACAATTTGGTTGGCTGGTACAGCTGGGAACATTGCTTGTGACGGCTAGGTGGTATAGGTGAGGTGTGTTGGGGTGTATGTGTATTTTGAGTAATTCTAGACACACCGCGGAAAATCACCGTAAATTATCCTGCAGCCAGGTGTCATGCAAGGTGGACAACTCACGTGGCATTCATTTTCTATTTATCTCTCTCTCAAAAGAACCGTATGTAGATGGAAAATGGTGAACCAAGCTATTCTATTTTGTTTTTTATAGAAAAATGGCGACTTTTTTTTTTAATCAAATCTGCACTAGATCCAAATGCTTAAAGTTATAGTGAGGATACAAGATGGAAATGAAGAAGATGGTGTGAACTTTGTGATCTTGGGAGATTTTTTGTGCATAAAAAATACCAACTAAAAAACAAATTGGGATCTGAAGTAAAAATTGGGTTCTGGTTGTCATATGCAATCAAATCAAAATTGGCTATTCTCAAATCAAAAAACTAAAATATAGAACTTTAATCAAAACCCAGTTGTTAGATTGTGGAATAAATTTGGATTTTGTTTTGATTTGTATGACTTGAAATCGGGGTTTGAGATATTACAAGAAACCCTAGTTCTATCTATATTAAGTTCTGCAACATCTTAAATTGATATATGGGTTTTTTCCCCTTTGAAAACCATATTTGTTCTCATGCTGAATTGACAGAGATAGGATAAACATCATGAACTTTCAATTCATCCTTCTGATTTAAAAAAATAATAATTATACATAATCATCTTGAAAAATATCATGATTGTTATTGCTTGAAGAATATGCTTTTTGGATTTGAACCAGATGATGATCCTCAACTAATTATCAGTGATATTATTGTAGTTGTAGCGGAGTTGAATCACTGAAAGAGAGAGGAGAAGATTTGACTTTAATTTTCTATGCTGGCACACCAGCTATCTCCCCACATCAGCTCGGTGAAGATCACGGGACATGGGTTCGGTGTGTCTAGCATTTTAGGTATGTGTATGTATAATATGCAGGTTTGACAAGACTAGATGTCTTTCAAACAATTAAGAAATGCCTTGGAATTGGCAAACTCTCTGGTTTTGAAAATTGTTGAGGGGTTGTAGGTTATGGGTGAGTAATAGGATCTATAGAAACTAGCTCTCTTTATCAGAGACCCATATCCAGGAGAATGGCCCATCCCCAAGAAAATAGCTCTATTCGGATATGGGTACCACAAGACAAACAAACCTTTACTTCCCAGATATTCTCTCCAATCAGCCGGACCTCCAAGAAACTTTGAATATGATCCAGGTGAATACCAAAAACATGTCATTCTGGTGGGTAGTAATTTATTAGAGAATGATGTAATGATTCAGGTGAATGTGGAGGTAAAGAAAAAGGTGAAGTATATGACGGTGGATGCTAATGAAGAAGGTGAAAAAACGATTATCAACTTTGAATATGAATGCCTTCCTCAAAATTTATGCACAAAATGTAACATTATGGATCATCCAGACTTACACTGTCAAGGAAGTAGGCAATGGATAAATCCAGCACTATAGAAGAAATTAGATGGTGGAGAAGGATCCATCTCAAGATATAATGGAGGTGAAGAAGTTAGAGGACCTGCAGAGAAGGAAAAACATAGAACTCTTCTTTGCAGGTGGAGAGGGAAGACATGATAGTGGAAGGAGAAAAAATTAGGGATATATGCCTAAAAATCAAAGATGCAAACATGATAGAAGAGAATGGGCATGATAAGAAGATGGAAGTAAAGGAACTGGGGCTAGTAGTGCAAGAATTTGATACCATGGAAGCTAATGCAAAAAGAAAAAAAATCTTTGCGGAGAACTCAAAGAAGGATACGAATGTGGGACTAATATGGAGTCAGCTGAAGTTCAACTCAGGGATAGTTGTAAATGAAAATAAGCTATTAGTTCAGAACACCAAAAGCATAACAAACGTTCAAAACTGCCAAAAGTCCAAAACAACAGGAAACATAGCCAAGGAAATTCATGCTGGGCATCCTGATACAATAAAGTACCAGGATATGCTGAGCTCTCCTAATCAAAACCCACAGAAAGTCCACATATCAGCTAAGAAAATTTTCATTCCACTAAAGCAGGGAGAAAGAGCTGTAAAAGACATAAGTATAGTTTCACCTCTAGCAAAGAGGAAACTGAACTTATATATGGAGGAAGAAATGGTTGAAGGGTACAAAAAGCCGATGAATGGTAAGAAGGATGGATTGTGTCAGATACTCCATGATGGATCTGAATTCCAAATGGGAAACGGAGAACCCGGAAGAATGAACAACAAGAACAAAATTTCTGGAAAAAAAACCAGTAGATGGGGAAAAACGATTTGCTGGTTTTTGCGGAATTGAGGACGACCGGGCGGAGGAGATTCCTTGAACCGAGTGAAATGTTCAACCTCACACAGATCCACCGCTATGAAGGGGGTGCTTTAAGTTCGAGAGACCAATATGTAGTACTCCGGCCTAAACCAAGACAATGGCCGTTCCAGAGTAAATTCGGTCACAAGAGAGGATGGATTGATCTGTAGGAGGGAAGCTGATAAATGTGTGATATCAATGATGATCTGAGATTGTAGGTGTGTTATGAATTCAGCATGAAATACTCTGAATGATTGAATATTTCCTGATTGAGAGTAATTTCTGTGAGTTCGTGTAGACAAAAGAGTGCCTGTATGAACTTTGGTGAGAAATTGCTCGTTCAGAAGATTGTTGTTCGAATGTTTGAAAACTCTTCCAATCTTGTTCTTTCAATCAGGATTCAGAGACATTATATAATTCCGGAGATGAAAACACCATGATCCCATGAAGTATGACAGTTTGATGGAATCAAAGAGTGGGGAAGTGTGAAATCGTGTTAAACCAATTACTCATCGTGCGGAGACTTGGTTAATTTTCCACCCACTACTTTGCTGATTCCTTCAACTGATTGCACGACTTTCTCACATTCCATCGTGTATTTGAACACACGTGTCGTAGACCGCCAGACCAAAACCCTAGTTGATATCCCCCTAAGTGACACGATTGATGTCTCGTGGTTAATTTAGTCAGTTTTTGATTTCATGACTTCGTGGGACAATGAGTCCACGTATTTGCTGAGTTAAACATGATTTTGTGAAATATTTTGCAACTCATGAATCGAACGTGTCTGCTGAGATAGTGGTGGAATCCTCACATTGAGGTGAGCGAGTGTTGCTTGATAATTTGTTGAATATTGATAGTTGAACCAATATTCCTTGATTTGAGTAAATATTGCTCATCTGAGCAAGTGTTTCTCGTTTGATGAATTATTGGCAGTGTGACCAAAATAAAATATTAATTAAATTGCTGGTAGTTGAACCGAGCATAATTAATAAGAATACTGATCATGAGATCGTTGCAAAATTATTAGTGTTCGAATCTGGAATCATAATCCTTGGATTCGAAACCTAATTTGATCAATTGATGACCGATTGATGGTTTATTTGAAAATTAACCATGGAATGAAGGAGAACTTGCTTCATGGGACCATGGATCAACCATGAAATTATCATATGCTCACGTGAGCAAAAACCAAGACCTCTTTGAAGAGTTGGTGAGTTAATGAAAGAATGATTAAATGCTGGTTTAATCGTTCTTGAATTATCATTGGCTCCAGCATTAGGTGATAAAACCTAATTAATTATGAAGAGGTGAGGGACCGACCAAGGGGTCATGAAACCGGTCCTGGGTGGTCACGGGATCAAATGATGATCGCTCCGTCAAAATCTGAAATTATTTGGAGAGTTTTGGACCTAATACGTGCAATTGTGCAAATTAGGTCAAATTGTGAAAACACATGGGACTGGCTCATTGCGAGCCATAAATCCAACCCTGGTCGGTCAAGGTAACATGCTTTCATCGTTGAGTCATCCATGTATCAGTCCCGAGAATTTTGATATTTTCTGGTGCACATTTGAGCGACCATTTGAGAAAATATGACAAAATTAGGGTTTTTTGATAAAACCGTCAAAACTTCATCGGATGAAGGAAAATAATAAAAGTGAAGGAATTATGAAGAGGTGAGGGACCGACCAAGGGGTCATGAAACCGACTCTGGGTGGTCATGGGATCAAATATTGATCGTTTGAGCAATACCCAGATTGGTTGAAATCCTAGTTAGCGCCCTTTAGTAGAATCGATGTAGGATTCTCATACAGACACTGATTTTGATGGTCCGCCCTCCATTCTGTACGGAAAAGAATTTCCTATCTCCCAATGCGGGAATATTTAGGTTTTAAGCTCATTCGGGAAGTGAAAATAGCCCGAGAGTAAAACTCAGGAAAATTCAAGGGGCCGGTCCCATAGTATTTTTCCTAATATGATAAAACGAAGGAGTTTTGCCAAAATTAAAGAGTTTTGTTGAAATCAAGGAATTTCCATGAGATGAAGGAAACATAAAAAATAATAATAAATAAAATAAGGGACGTGTGGGCGTGTGGGACCGTCTTGGAGCATGGTTGGCCGGCCAGGACCCGGGCTCGTGTGCGTTTTTCCTATTTTATGCATTGTTCCATGATTTGAAGGAAATATCATGAAATCATGGAATTTCATGGGATTATGAAAACATGAAAAATATGCTAACAAAAAAGAGGGATGTGTGAGTCATCTAGGGTTTGTCCGACCTTCCATGACCCGTGCACAGGGGTTTTTCCTAATTTTTATTATTTTTCATGGGACCAAGGAAATATCATGAGATTAAGGAGTTTTCATGAAATTAGGGAAATAATAATGAGGAATCATGAGGTGTGGGGCCGTCTGGGACCAAGGCATGGCCGGTTGGCCAATGGTCACGCCCATCACGTTTTTCCCTAATTTTATATTATTTCCTCCCCGAAGGAAGCACCATGAAATTGAGGAGTTTCCTCAAAATAAAGGATATTCGTTCAAATGAAAGGGTTTTCATAAACTCAGAGAAAACAACAAAAATATGATAAAAATATGAAACTGACGTGGGATTGACCACGGCACGGTTGGCTGGTCAGTGGGTCCATGCTCCCAGCGCCTTGGTCAATTTTTATTTATTTGTTATTTTTTCATCCTATTTTGCATAGGTTCATCGTTTCATCGTATTTTGAAATACTCGTTCATGTAGTGGTTGTTAATGTATCATTGTTGAATACACTTGGACCATTTGAAATGGGGGTTACTAATCCATGGATTTCTGCTGGGAAGAACCATGGTTTGCGTAATGAAATATTTGCGAAAATATTTGAATATTTTCAGAAATTATGCGGAGGAATCCAAGAATTTAAGTTTGAGACAGGGCTTGCTCAGAAGGAAGCTCTAAAGCCCGTGCGTCCAATATTTATTACTAATCCATGGATTTGTTTTCTGCTGGGAAGAACCATGGTTTGCATAATGAAATATTTTCAGAAATTCTGCGGATGAATCCAAGAATTTAAGTTTGAGACATGGCTTACTTAGAAGGCAGGTCTGATGCCCGCGCATCCAGTATTTATTACTAATCCATGGATTTCTGCTGGGAAGAACCATGGTTTGCGTTATGAAATATTTTGCGAAAATATTTGAATATTTTAATAAATTCTGCGGATGAATCCAAGAATTTATGAATAATTAATTTATGACTTTATACTAGCAACGCAAGCTATCTAGGGGCATTAATTATTCTGATATGAGCTTGCTGGAGCTTCATATCTTTTACATAGCCATGGTAAACTCGTTGTTTGTATCTTGAAGACGTCATCACTCTATACTAGCAGAACAAGGTGTTTGGGAGTTGTCCATCCCGTGATAGAAATAATTACTGAAGTGCTCAGTACTCATGATATATGCCGTTTTCCAGCTGTGAGACTTCATATCTATATGCACTCTGATAGAAAGTATTCTCAATCAGAGGATTCGATGAGAGACCCGTGTCTCAATATTCACGTCTGATTGCTGGATCAGAGGTTCGTATAATTATGGGTTTATGATTTTATCCTTTGTCGAAAATCCACCATCTACATTAAGTCCCCTGCTTAGTGAGGAAAGACGTATTCCTCACTCAGCATTGAATGGTGATTTTCCGGTCATAAACAATATAAGTAATTGAACTTAGTCGTAAGTTAAGATGTTACCGGATTTCGATCATACGAGCATACCATAACTTGAATGAAGATTCCAGAGGCATGCTAGGGCGTCATTTGATGAGCATAAATTGGTGTTGAACCACATATTTGGATGACGGGTCCTTGGTCATTTATGATTCGCGGGCCGGGCCCAATTAGGAAATCCTTGGAAAATTAGGTTTTGGAAATAAAGTTTGATATAAAAGGAATTGTTCCTTTTTTTTTTTTTTTTTTGCTGATGCTCATGAATTCTATGGTTATTCACATATTGATCATGATAAAATTATATAACCGTGTATATATATATAATTGTGGGTTTCGTCGAAAACCTTCATTTTTTAAAACGTATGTTCGTTTGATCGTTAGTTTTTGAAAACTAATAATAATCCCTGATTTAGGAGAGTTTTTCCTTCATATATGAATATGTAGGTTCAGCGATAAAACTATTTTTATGAGCTTTCATGTGAGTCAAAGTTTTATCATGAAAAAAGTGAATTTTCACAGAACCGAAGTAAAATCTTCGTTTTAGGGAATAATGATGATACAGAGGAAAGAGTTTTTCTCGTTACGTATATATGACCTTGTGTCCAGTGATAAAATTTTGTGTATGAGCTTTCATGTAAGTCAAAACTTTATCTCTTAATGTGTGAGCTTTCACAAAGTTGAAATAAACCTTTGTTTCAAATACGTATGACGACACGAAGAAAAAGAGTTTTTTTTTTTTTTTTTGTAAAACCATGGTCAATTCATGGGATTTTTTTTTTGAAACAGTGGAGTATCCACAATTTATTTTCATGATGCCGGCTCATGTTGAAAATATTTTTTATTTATTTACATGAGTAAATAAAATATAAATTTTTTTATATATACCCCATATGCAAAATATAAAATTATTTCCTTTCCTATCACCGAGGCCTTTTCCCACATATTGGCGGAAAATCTGGTTAGCGTGCTCGGGCGGGAATATAAACCGTAATTTGTTTGTTACTTTCCTATCATCGTAGTGCCTTTATCGGTGGAGGGACGGGTCATTACAATTATCGGCTCGAGTTGTTCCGTGCTTCTTATGACTATGTCGAGTTAAATATTCCGGAGCGTGCTCCAATTTAAGGTGGTGGTATTGTAATACCCCAATCCAGGGATGGGTGACCATAAGTAATGGTTTGTTTCTATCACCGAGGCCTTTGGATTTAGCTCCCGGAATTGGCAGAAAAGCGATGCGTGCTCGGCGTTGAAAACCCCTGTTCCGCGACGTGCCCGGATAACCCGCTGTGCGGTGCGGTCTAAGTGGGGACAATATCGGTGGAGGGACGGGTCATTACATTTTCTAAAGTCAAAACTTGAGTTTTGTGCGATATTGCTTAGAAGTAAACAATTATTTATGATGAAATAATGTTTTAGTTTTCATAATTCTATGGTGAATGTTCACACAGTAGAAATATTCATGATTTTATGGAAAAATCTGAGTTGTTCATTTTTGTAGGTTTCGAAGAAACGAACGATTTTGGAGTGACAATTAGTGGAAGCGTAAAAAGGTAAGAGTTAAGAATTACCATTTTTGTAGATGCTGATGTGAGCATCCTGATCATTTTTGTTGTGCTTTAATTCCACTTCTTTGATGAAATTTGCATCTACGGATGATATACTGAAGTAGAAATGTTGTATGGACGTCACATCAACTTTGCAAGAATGACCAGTTCCCATGACGATGCTTCCAAAGATGATATTTCCATAGATGATATCTCTACAGATGTAGCTTCAATAAATAATGCTTCTGGGACCTCTGAGTGATGGTGAGAGATCCTTCACACTGAGTTGTACTTATGCTTATTTCATTAGATTTACCACAGGGTGATCGTATGGTGGAATCACTGACGATCTGGACTTCACAGAAATGAAAGAAAGTCTACAGGAGCGGAGAACCAGAAGTAAGGACTACATGACGTTAGCGAATGACGTGCAGTCACCAACCATTTCCTTGGTGAGTTGTTAGCGCTCCCTGTGTCATGACTTTTCCCTGCCCGTGCAATTAGGATCACGATGCCAAGGTTTGTTACTTCTTTTAGACTTTTCTCCATCGACTGACGGCCTTCAATTCTTTCCTGGGCAAACAGTCCAGTATTGATGAAGAAGTCGATGTAAGCATGCAGGCGATAGTGGCATCTTTTTGAATGAAATAATAATTATTATTGATGAGTCCTGGAAGAAATCATTGTAGATAAGGATCATGTTGATGAAGATCACTCTTCTTTGGGGCATGGGGATATGAAGAATTCCCGAAATCCCGAGCCAAATGGAAAAAGCGGCGTTGCCAATGGAGATTTCGGTATTTCCGAGCCTTGAAATGATTTAGAGACTCCCCTAGTAAGTATATCTCCTTTGAATCATTCTAATCCCATGTAACCTTCGCATTAGGTGCCAAACGACGAAGTTGGGAATCATGGATCCAATAATGATGATTTGGGCAATCCAGGAGTTGTTGGTGACAAGACTTTCATAGCTGCGCCTCATGATGATGGAGTGCTGGTCGCTGATACCGTAGAGGTGGTGGAAACTCCAAGGGTGCCTCATACGGTGGAACCCGAATCCGAAATAGCAGAAATTACTTCCCTTGAAGTTGTTTCTATGATCATTGACACTTCTTCAGTAACTGAGAACCAGATGATAGTGCATGAGTATCATACTGCATGGATTTCCTTTGATCCTTAATTTAGTGAGTTACTCCCATATCACCAACTTGTTGGAGGTTTTAGCGTTCCCAACGTATATGTTGCTATATACAGGGAACTGTGGGAAATGTATGGACACATTGTTGTTACTCGGGATCCAGGGCGTAGTTATTTCTTGACGAAACAAGTAGAGGCCATCTTATGTGTTATATATGATATCCGAATTACAGCCAGAGATGTTGTTTCCCAAGATGTACTCTTTGATTGGGAGTACAACTTGAAGAATGCTGAAGAACTTGGCTTCAATCTGAAGTGGCTCCATGAAAGACTTGAAGTTATCAAGAAAGCAGAAAATGGTGACTCTCCTTTCCCTACTAGTGATGTTGTGTTGAAGAAGATGAAGTAGTCGATCTAACCAGGAAGCTGGAGGTACCTTGATGAAGGACTTAGCGAAAAGACGTGGTGGATATCGATCGACTGTAGAGGTTATGAATCCCATCCATGAATTATTGCATGTAGTATGTTCTGGAAGCTGTGGGAACCTCACACGGCGTCGGAATTCGATGTTTGACCCCAACTTTTGAAGCTAAGAGATTGAGTTATTAAATGATAGAAGATCACTCAATATGGAGTTGTAGAATACTGCCAACGAAGCGTGCACATTTGCAATTTGTAATCCCGTACAAATTTTTTAGGTTTCGTAGGCCTGACGGTAAAGGTCATATTTTTCAGCTTGTATGTCTGATTAATGCGCCCTTTTGGTATGTTATTGAAGAGACACAGACGAACATCTTTTGTTGAGGAAGTATTATCTCATTCCTCACCCATTGGCACGTTTTTTACAAACCCATGACCTGAAGTATGTTGTATCTCATCTGTAGAGGTGATGAGAACATCTTGTAGAAGACTTTGGATTATGCCCACCAGTCGTGCCAGCTTTGGGAAGACTTCATGTGAGCATGTTCTCAGGTATACACATCTTGATATGAATCATTGGTTCTTAGAGAAGTACGCTTCATGTGTAACACTTTAGAGAATGATTAGTTGATGAAGCCCTGAGGATATTGCTCCTGAGACCGTTTTTGGTGTTGAGACTATGAATGATCACGCTCCAGAGATCTTTGTCGATATTGAGATCATGGATGTTATTCCCTTAGAGATTATTATTGATGATGATACCACGGTTGAAGTTGCTTCAAAGACCGAAAAGGATAGAACTATGGTTATAGACACAGTAGTTGCTCCTCCATCGAGTGAGCCTTTTGATGGGTTGAGCATCTCTAAGATGAATGTGTTCTGGGAGTTCAACATGAATTCTCCTGAACAGTATGATTTTACTGTGAACTGGATTCGTCAGTGAGTCGACGATGTTATGGCAGATTGCATCAGCAACCTTCATTCTGGGTGTGATCGGTGAAGAGAAGAAATTACGTGCAGGAGCTCGTAATGTAGAGAGATCTCGTTGATGAAGTTTCATGGAATCACATCAGTTTGCAATAGCTTGTTATGTGGATAACATTTATTGAAATAAAACCGATTTCTCCAGTAAGATAAAGTCCCCAACGTATGTTGAAGGAATTCGTGCCATACATGGGTGAATGATATTGCATCTTCTTCAGAAGTCTTGTCATGGAGATAGTGAAGACTCAACGATTGTAGTTTAGTTGCATTTTGATTGCACTGGTGGTGAATCAGTATGTCATCATCGAGGTATTTATGCTGAAGCCAGAGGCATCATTATCGAAGGTGTACTCTTTGATTAAGAGTACAATTTGAAGACTCCTTAGATGCTCTAGCATTGAAGTGTCATATCCTTCGAGATTTGAATGTCTTAGACTTGATCGTCTCGGCCCCGAGTATCTTCTGTTGATTCAGCATCCCTTTCGTTGCGGTAGTGGGATTCAACACTTGTGCAGACATCAGATCTTTCTGATTTTCTGGGACACGTGGACACTCCTGCAAGGCTCTGGAGAAACGCCCAAAGTATTCTTTTCCATGCTTGGACATCATATCAGTAATGAATGTTTCAATGATCAATTTGGAGAAATGTTAGACTCAACCACTTGGTAAAATACTAATCCAGTGAAGCTACCATTCATAACATCTTGCGGAGTTGCTAGCAGAATTGAGTCCCCGTGCTAGGATAGCATGTGAGGAAATAAATGACATAGACATGAAATGAATGAGACTTTCCTGAGTGTGGAACCTCTTGACGAATATCTATGCATCTTTTACAGGTTCTTGCTTCAACCTCTTCGAAGTTTGAAATTCCTCAAAGTACTCTGATGATAGAATTTCCGTCAAACCTTCTGGATCAGAACTTTCTTCGTTGGAGGAATGTGTAACCAAAGATGCTCTGTAAGTATCCATCTTTTCAGTGTGGACCTACGCTCGTCTGAAGGACATGTCATATCCTGGATCTTCCTGATTATGCGAAACTTGGTTTCTGTCCAGGTGGGACATATGTTCACTTTGAGAGTGATGTAGCCATGAGTATTTCCGAGCGCTCCTTCGAGGTATTCTAATTGATATGGAGAATAAGTATCTTCTTACCAAGTGATGCATGTGGATCCGATGGTTTTCACTGGAGTTTTGTTGATGGTGGTGTCAACATCGATCAACGTTCTTCCAAATTCGTTTCTTCTGAGATTGACTGTGGTAAGCAGTCCCCAGTCGTACATCTCTTGATTTGTGGCTGGAGGTTCAAGAAGTATTTTCGGGATGGACTTCTTGACACGATGTGGTTCAGTACTGTGAACATGTCTCTCATTTGTGCCTTCAACAGATAACGCAATTTACGTTCATCTTGAACTGCTTCTTTGATAGGTTGTCCAAAGAGTTTAAAGGTTCTGACTGGGAGATGATTCTTGTGTAATCCTTCAGTCCCCAGTTGAAGCTATTGTGGATCAACCTTCTCTCTGAGAATGTGTTTTAAAACTACGCAGTTTATTTGTGGGATGATTGACGAACCTGTGAAAGCGGCAGTAATGAGGACTTTCCATGTCTTCTTCAGTTGGTTCTTTCTGGACATATGGCAACTTGATTTCACCATCTTGTATCCAGACATCCAGGAGTTCAATCACCTATTCAATGGAAAAGGAAATTCATATGCTTCTTGATCAAGAAATCTTGTGCGTTGGTTAGAGGCTTGTGCATCTTAATTATTCTTGCTTTGTGCTTTTAAAGGAGCTGAGGTATGCTTGCGCGGGTTTAGCTTCCCGTTTGCTCCTTTATGCAATAGTTTTTGTGAAAGTATGAAGGTTGTACTACTTGTTGATCAGACGCCTGCTTCCTCAAGTATCTCGCGATTCTTCAGTCTTTGTATATTTTGTTCTTTCCAACAGAGCAGGTGCAGTGGTTGCTGATCTCTTCGTGTCTTCGTGGAGCTCTGATAAAGTCTGGAACCGAAGATTTCCCAGTAAATCTCGGTAAACCAGGAGCATTCCATTGATGCACAAATCTACCAGCTGCTGCTCCGTGATATTTGTATCATGACAATCCAGGATTTGGACTCTGAATCTTTTCACATAATCATCAGGATGTTCGTTGTTCCTTTGAAACATCCTTCTTAGAACAGAGAGAGTGATTTTCTCTTACACGAAGAAGTATTTTCTGTAGAAAAGATTAATTATCTCTCTCCAATTGGTGATACTTCCCAGTGCAATGTTTTCGTACCATGCGTATGCTCTTCCTTCCATAGACTTTGAAAATTCCTTCAGACGGATGACATGTTGTGCTCGTGATCGCCCAATAACTCTTAGGAAGAGGAATCCTATGTATAGAAGCAGGATATGAATGTTGGTGAAGATGGACAGGTGATGCCTTGTCTTTTCCTCGATCCTCAAAAAGTGCTCCAAGTCTTCACGAGTGATGAAAATTGCGGGTTCCATTGCTGGAGAGTCATCTGCAGCTTTGCGGAATTCTTCGTCATGTACAACATGGATTGGAGAGATTTCAGGATCAGCAGTTGAAGATGTTTCTTTAGATTTTCCTTTCTCGCGTTGAGGCTGAGTTCGTTCAGACGCAAGCTTGTTTGTGAAAGTTTTGAGATGAGCACACAACTCTTTCTGTGCTGCAGCTACGTCATTCTGAACCCTCATGGGATCAACTATGGTAGGCTTATTTCCTTTGGTTCTTCAACAGATCAACCGAAGAGTGGATTTTTGACGGTGCCAGTGCCGTCACTTGCAAGGGTGATCACTGGAGCATCAGTGCTTGGAGGAGTGACGTTAGCGGTGCCACTAAATATTGTGATATTAGGATCGGATTTTAAACCCGACAGACCTAAGACCGACCATCCTTGTGAGAATTGAGATTATAACCGAGAGAATGATCTCCCACTGTGGTCGCCAATCTGTAGATGGGGAAAAATGATTTGCTGGTTTTTGCGGAATTGAGGACGACCGTGCGGAGGAGATTCCTTGAACCGAGTGAAATGTTCAACCTCACACAGATCCACCGCTATGAAGGGGGTGCTTTAAGTTCGAGAGACCAATCTGTAGTACTCTGGCCTAAACCAAGACAATGAACGTTCCAGAGTAAATTCAGTCACAAGAGAGGATGGATTGATTTGTAGGAGGGAAGCTGAGAAATGTGTGAGATCAATGATGATCTGAGATTGTAGGTGTGTTATGAATTCAGCATGAAATAATATGAACGATTGAATATTGCCTGATTGAGAGTAATTTCTGTGAGTTCATGTAGACAAAAGAGCGCATGTATGAACTTTGGTGAGAAATTGCTCGTTCAGAAGATTGTTGTTCGAATGTTTGAAAACTCTTCCAATCTTGTTCTTTCAATCAGGATTCAGAGACATTATATAATGTCGGAGATGAAAACACCATGATCCCATGAAGTGTGACAGTTTGATGGAATCAAAGAGTGGGGAAGTGGGAAATCGTGTTAAACCAATTACTCATCGTGCGAAGACTTGGTTAATTTTCCACACACTACTTTGCTGATTCCTTCAAATGATTGCACGACTTGCTCACATTCCATCGTGTGTTTGAACACACGTGTCGTAGACCGCCAGACCAAAACCCTAGTTGATATCCCCCCAAGTGACACGATTGATGTCTCGTGGTTAATTTAGTCAGTTGTTGATTTCATGACTTCGTGGGACAATGAGTCCACGTATTTGTTGAGTTAAACATGATTTTGTGAAATGTTCTGCAACTCATGAATCGAACGTGTCTGCTGAGACAGTGGTGGAATCCTCACGTTGAGGTGAGCGAGTGTTGCTCGATAATTTGTTGAATATTGATAGTTGAACCAATATTCCTTGATTTGAGTAAATATTGCTCATCCCGAGCAAGTGTTGCTCGTTTGATGAATTATTGGCAAGCGTGACCAAAATAAAATATTAATTAAAGCGCTGGTAGTTGAACCGAACATAATTAATAAGAATACTGATCATGAGATCGTTGCAAAATTATTAGTGTTCGAATCTGGAATCATAATCCTTGGATTCAGAAACCCTAATTTGATCAATTGATGGTTTATTTGAAAATTAACCATGGAATGAAGGAGAACTGGCTTCATGGGACCGTGGATCAACCATGAAATTCTCATATGCTCACGTGAGCAAAAACCAAGACCTCTTTGAAGAGTTGGTGAGTTAATGAAAGAATGATTAAATGCTTGTTTAATCGTTTACTGAATTACTGTTGGGTTCAGCATTAGGTGATAAAACCTAATTAATTATGAAGAGGTGAGGGACCGACCAAGGGGTCATGAAACCGGCCCTGGGTGGTCACGTGATCAAATGATGATCGCTCTGTCAAAATCTGAAATTATTTGGGCAATGCTACGCTGCTACAGTAAAATCAGGGTTTTGTAAACCTCTCAAATCACCAAGGAACGCCTATAAATCATCTTCCTCAACTCCCCCAACACCACCACCATCATCTCGATGGGTTAGGGGTGGTGTAGGGGGGTTTTTCTCTCCTTTTGTTTTGTTTTTCGTTGGGTTTTATACGCTGCTTTCCCTTCGTGTGAAATCAGTGTTCTTCCCCCTCTTTTTTACATTAGATTTCTAATTGTATAGTTGTCTGCTAGATTGCCTATGTTTGAGCAAGACTTGATACTTCAGGAACTGTCTGCTCTCCAAAACTGATGTTCTTCTGTGTCTGCGCTAAATGTTTGATATATTGTCTGAATGATGCATATGCTCTGCCCTTTCAGGGATTTCCATGGATGCACAGATGGGGGAAATGGAAGTAAGGGATTTGCATGTTTAATCCCTCATATAAAAAGAATACACTTCTACAACATGGAGAGGAAGAATACAATACAGTAGGTCATCAGGTGTGACTTGGATATGTTCATGGGTGTAGAGAATACACTAAGGAAATTGAAGCAATGGTTGTGCTTTGATTGCATGAGCATACAATCCTGGAGTAGGGTGTGCAAACACGGGGACATGGATGTTAGGCCTGCAATGGTTGATGGTGAGGTAGTCGAAATAATTTTAGGGGTTCCACGGCCAAACTCAATTCCACTTCAACTAGACAGTGACATTGATCTTAATGCTGATGTGTTAGACGCAGTCTTTTGAGATCCTATTTGCACTGTTAAAAGTATTCCAAGAGGCTGTAGGTTGGCATTTTCTCACGCTTTCAAGGCTGCACTTCAGAAAGTTGCCGCAGAACCTAATCTGACCAGAAATTGGGTTCGATTTATGCTACTTCCTAGATGTACGCTGCGTGTTTACAGACCACAGGGTAGAGTGGAGTGCATGTCAGGGAATCGCAAAGATACGCAACAGACACAAATACTTCGGGCACTGGAAATTTGGGGCGATAGGGGTGGAACACAACAGCTTGTTAAGGAAGTCCTACAGATACCACGACATGGAGGTTTTCAGGGATTTGATGCTGATGATAAAGAGACAGACAACATGCTAACTAATGTTTCAACTTGTTTACGAAACGTGGCAGATGGACACTTCACAGCTGCAGTTAAGGCCATCAGTTCATCGGGGGTAGCACCAAATAATGCGGAGACACGGAAATCTCTTGAAGATAAACATCCGACCATGCCTCCTCCGTGTATGCCAACCATCCCGCTACATGAGACACCCTTACTCGCTGAAGAAGGGACTGTTTTAAGTTGTATTAAGTCATTTCCCAAAGGAAATTCATGTGGGAAAGATGGCCTAAGGGCACAACATTTGATGGATGCGTTTTGTGGAGAAGGCTCCACTATTGTTGCTGACTTAGTCACGGCAATAACAAGGGTGGTCAATTTTTGATTGAGCGGTAGATGTCCACTTATCCTTGTGGATTTTATTGCATCAGCACCCTTAACACCACTTCTTAAACCAGATAAAAGCATTCGGCCTATTTCTGTTGGGACGATTTGGCGTCGGCTTGTGTCCAAGGTAGCAATGAAGGGGGTTGGAAAAGAAATGGCAGCTTACTTACAAGATTTTCAGTTCGGTGTAGGTGTCTCAGGAGGGGCTGAGGAAATTCTACACGCTGTGAATAGGTATGTCAGTAAACATTATGCAGATGCTAGCCTTACCATGTTAACTGTAGACTTTACAAATTCTTTTAATTTAGTCTACCGAACATCCATGCTTCTTGAGGTTCGTAAGTTATTCCCATCTATTTCTCTTTGGGTTGAATACTTGTATGGACAACCTGCAAGATTGTATGTGGGAGACTATTATATATATTCGTCTGCAGGAGTGCAACAAGGAGACCCTTTGGGGCCGCTGTTGTTTGCTTTGGTGCTTCATCAGCTTATATCAAAGATAAATAGACAGTGCACACTATCTCTACAGGCTTGGTACCTTGATGATGGCACTATTATTGGTGACACTGCAGAAGTGGCCAAGGCACTTGCAATTGTCCAGACGGAAGGGCCTGGCATGGGGCTTATATTGAATATTAAGAAAACAGAAATATTTTGGCCTTCCTGTGATGGACGAAAGGTTATAGATGGGATGTTTCCTTCTGGAATCTCAAGGCCGGGTGATGGGGTCAAATTATTGGGTGGTGCGGTTAGCCTTGATGATAGGTTTGTGAAGGGACTTGCCGTTAAGAGGGCTGAGAAGGCAGTAGATTTAATGCAAGTTTTATCCAATCTCCGAGATCCTCAGAGCGAATTGCTACTCCTTCGTGCATGTATGGGCATCTCCAAGCTTCTCTTTGGGATTCGTATTGGTTGTCCAGAATACACCACAGAGGCAGTGGATATCTTTGATAAAGGTTTGAGGGAGGTGGTGGAGGGTATCGTGGTTTGTGGAGGTCCTTTTTTTGGGGATCTACAGTGGAGGTTATCCACCCTACCTATTAGATATGGAGGCCTTGGCTTGTACACTGCTAAAGAGACATCGTATTATGCCTTTCTTGCATCGCGTGTGCAATCATGGGGTTTACAAGATCACATATTAAGGGATGCTGGAGTGGAAGGTATGGATGACAATTTTCATAAGGCTTTGGAGGAATTAAAGGCAACTCTTCCTGATTATGACTTTAGCAGCTTCACTAGTAAGGACACCGCCCCCCCCTTAAAGCACAAAGTAACCTGGCGAGTGCCCTTTTTGGTAAAGTGGTTAAAGACATGGATCGAGATTATGAGTTATCAGACGGACAGAAAGCTGTCTTTGGTTGCCTACGAGCAACGCATGCCCAAGACTTACTTCTAGCTATTCCAATTGAGGGCCTTGGACAGAAGATGTCACCCTTGGAGTACCGATCCATCCTTAAATACAGGTTAATGATCCCTTTATACCCTTCTGATTCACGCTGCCCTGCTTGCTTCACAGGATGCCTAGACACATATGGGGAACATGTTGTCCATTGTAAGGTAGATCCTGGTTTTAAGTTTAGACATAATCATGTGAGAGATGTCTTATATGATGTGTTCTGGCGAGCCAGTATTTCAGTAAAGAAGGAAGCGTCTGTCAAATTTTTGACAAACCCACTGGAGGGGAGATCCACACTCAGACCAGCAGATGTACTTACCTTTGGATAGACTAATGGAAAACATGCATGTGTTGACCTCACGGGGGTTTCTCCGTTAGTAGGCATTGGACATGGTACCTTTACTGTCGGCCAAGCAGCGCTGAGAGCTGCCTCAGGTAAGATAGCGAAGCATGAGAAAGCATGTATTGATAATGGACACACTTTTATTCCCTTTGCTTTTGATACTTTTGGTTTCTTGGCTCCTGAGGCGGTTGGACTCCTCAAAAGAGTTCAGAAAGTCATGCACAATAATGTCATGACCCCCGGTTCAAGAGAGTTTATTTTCAAAAGAATAGTCTTTGCAATTCAAAAAAGGCTTGTGGTGAAGCTTGTTTCTCGCTTGCCTTCTATGTAAGAATATTATGTTTTGAGTTTTCAATAAATCGCAAATGAATATTTTGGACCTAATACGTGCAATTGTGCAAATTAGGTCAAATTGTGAAAACACGTGGGACTGGCTCATTGCGAGCCATAAAGACAACCCTGGTCAGTCAAGGTAACATGCTTTCATCGTTGAGTCATCCGTGTATCAGTCCCGAGAATTTTGATATTTTCTGGTGCACATTTGAGCGACCATTTGAGAAAATATGACAAAATTAGGGTTTTTTGATAAAACCGTCAAAACTTCATCGGATGAAGGAAAATAATAAAAGTGAAGGAATTATGAAGAGGTGAGGGACCGACCAAGGGGTCATGAAACCGACTCTGGGTGGTCATGGGATCAAATATTGATCGTTTGAGCAATACCCAGATTGGTTGAAATCCTAGTTAACGCCCTTTAGTAAAATCGATGTAGGATTCTCATACAGACTCTGATTTTGATGGTCCGCCCTCCATTCTGTACGGAAAAGAATTTCCTATCTTCCAACGAGGGAATATTTAGGTTTTAAGCTCATTCGGGAAGTGAAAATAGCCCGAGAGTAAAACTCAGGAAAATTCAAGGGGCCGGTCCCATAGTATTTTTCCTAATATGATAAAACGAAGGAGTTTTGCCAAAATTAAAGAGTTTTGAAATCAAGGAATTTCCATGAGATGAAGGAAACATAAAAAATAATAATAAATAAAATAAGGGACGTATGGGCGCGTGGGACCGTCTTGGAGTATGGTTGGCCGGCCAGGACCCGGTCCCGTGCGTTTTCCCTATTTTATGCATTATTTCATGATTTGAAGGAAATATCATGAAATCATGGAATTTCATGGGATTATGAAAACATGAAAAATATGCTAACAAAAAAGCGGGATGTGTGAGTCATCTAGGGTTTGACCGACCAGCCATGACCCGTGTACACGGGTTTTTCGTAATTTTTATTATTTTTCATGGGATCAAGGAAATATCATGAGATTAAGGAGTTTTCATGAAATTAGGGAAATAATAATAAAATAATGAGGAATCATGAGGTGTGGGGCCGGCTGGGACCAAGGCATGGCCGGTTGGCCAATGGTCACGCCCATCACGTTTTCCCTAATTTTATATTATTTCCTCCGCTCCAAAAGGAAGCACCATGAAATTGAGGAGTTTCCTCAAAATAAAGGATATTCTTTCAAATGAAAGGGTTTTCATAAACTCAGAGAAAACAACAAAAATATGATAAAAATATGAAACTGACGTGGGATTGACCACGGCACGGTTGATCGGGTCAAATGGTCCATGCTCCCGCGCCTTGGTCAATTTTTATTTATTTGTTATTTTTTCATCCTATATTGCATAGGTTCATCGTTTCATCGTATTTTGAAATACTCGTTCATGCAGTGGTTGTTAATGTATCATTGTTGAATACACTTGTACCATTTGAAATGGGGGTTACTCAGGCGGTAGCTCTGATGCCCGTGTGATGAATATTTATTACTAATCCATGGATTTCTGCTGGGAAGAACCATGGTTTGCATAATGAAATATTTGCGAAAATATTTGAATATTTTCAGAAATTCTGCGGAGGAATCCAAGAATTTAAGTTTGAGACAGGGCTTGCTCAGAAGGCAGCTTTAAAGCCCGTGCGTCCAATATTTATTACTAATCCATGGATTTGTTTTCTGCTGGGAAGAACCATGGTTTGCATAATGAAATATTTTTCGAAAATATTTGAATATTTTCAGAAATTATGTGGATGAATCCAAGAATTTAAGTTTGAGACATGGCTTGCTCGGGAAGGCGCTCGATGCCACGCATCGATTATTTATTACTAATCCATGGATTTCTGCTGGGAAGAACCATGGTTTGCGTAATGAAATATTTTGCGAAAATATTTGAATATTTTAAGAAATTCTGCGGATGAATCCAAGAATTTAGGAATAATTAATTTATGACTTTATACTAGCAACACAAGCTGTCTAGGAGCATTAATTATTATGATATGAGCTTGCTGGAGCTTCATATCTTTTACATAGCCATGGTAAACTCGTTGTTTGTATCTTGAAGACGTCATCACTCTATACTAGCAGAACAAGGTGTTTGGGAGTTGTCCATCCCGTGATAGAAATAATTACTGAAGTGCTCAGTACTCATGAGATATGCAGTTTTCCAGCTATGATATTTCATATCTATACCCACTCAGAGAAATTATTCTCAATCAGAGGATTCGATGAGAGACCCGTGTCTCAATATTCACGTCTGATTGCTGGATCAGAGGTTTGTATAATTATGGGTTTATGATTTTAGCCTTTGTCGAAAATCCACCATCTACAAAACCTATAACCAAACTATACTCTACAGAAAAAAGCTCTAAAATCACTAGTCATCACTCAGATCAGTTTGGTGGACCAGCTACATAGGAGGTATCTATGGGGATTCATGGAATCATGCAGACAAATCTGAATACACTCTCCAATCTTTGATACCAAGTATTGTCTTACTTCAACAATTTCTACCAGAACATTAGGCCATATCTGTGTTTTTTCAAAGTCATAGAACAAATTATGCACATAGAAAACTGTATGTGGGTTGTTCTGATTGAGGCTTTTAAATTCTATATCTTCAATAACCATTATATGCACTATACGGGTAATGTTAGAGTAATTTCCTGGAACTATCAAGGAATAGGAAATCCACTCACCTAATAGTATCTCAATGACATGATTAAAGAAAACAACCCAGACATCCTATTTTTATGTGAAACAAAGAATATCAGAATGATTGTGAATCCTATAATCACAAAACTAGGATATTAAAATTGTTTTATGGTGGAACCAATTGGTGCGGCAGTAGGGTTGGTGGCACCATGGAAAATAGGTATAAAGCTTAGAGTTGGTTCCTTCAACAAGAACCTAATGAACTGTCACATTAGAAGCTTGGTAACGGGGTGGAAAGTATTATGTCATGTGTGTATGGGCCATCTGATTGGAATGAAAAGTAAAAATTATGGAACGAGATGGTACAAATGGATGGGACAAGAAATCAAGAATGGCTGATGATAGGAGATCTAAACCTTACATTGGTAGAGCAAGATAAGAAAGGTATTGGAACGTTTAACAAATCGGAGGCAGATAAGATCATTTACTGCTTTGAGATGGCGGATTTGAATGACTTGGGGTTTGTGGGCTATCCATACACTTGGAGCAATATAAGGAAAGATGTGGCACTAAACTAGGCTAGACTAGATAGGGCCATGGAAAATAAGAGTTGGTAGGGCAACAATAGCAATGCATCTGTAACACATATGATGGGAATGGGGTCAGATCACATACCAATCATGCTCAACACCAAGCTAGTTCTCAGTGGGGGAAACAAGCCTTTCAGGGTAATAAGCACTTGGATCAAGGAACCATACTGTAAGAAGTTGATCAATGAAACATGGAAAAATAAACATAATGGCAGCAATGCACATAAATTAGTCCAGAAACTTAAAAATACCAAGCATGATATTTTCAGGTGGAATAAGAACACCTTCGGAGACATAAATAAAAACCTGAAGAGAGCTAAAAATAGACTTCATCAAGCAAGTTCTAACACTGATTTTATGAATATGAGTGAGGTGATTAGGGAGTGAGAGAAAGAGGTTGATCATTTGTATAAGGTTGTGGAAAGTTTTTGGAAAGACAAGAGATGTGAACAAGATGTCAAACTAGGAGATAGTAATACAATTTTTTTCCATAGGAAAGTTGTAAACAGATATATGAGAAATTAATAGGATAGAAGCCATAAAAGATAGTTCGGCAAAGTGGGTGAAAGGTACGGAGAAAGTTGCTGAAATTATCACAGGCCATTTCAAAAGAGTAGCTACTACATCTAAACCAAATATAAAGAGTAGTTATTTAGATAACATATAACCAATCATAACTGATAGATATAATGAGTCACTAAATGAGACACCTACAATGGAGGAAATAAGGAATGTTATCTTCGATATGAACCAGATAAAGAACCAGGTCCGGATGGTTTCACTCTAAGGTTTTTTCAGATGAATTGGGAGGTGGTACAACAAGAGGTTTTTAACACGGTAGAGAGTTTTTTCACGTCGGGGTTCATATTAAAGGAGATTAACACCACTTTCATCATGCTTATACCCAAAATAGAGTACCCCCAAGCTGCAGGAGATTATAGAACCATAAGTCTAAGTAATATAATCTATAAAATCATGTCAAAATTCTTAGCTAATAGACTGGAAAGATTTCTCCCTAGTTTCATTTCACCCTATTTATGGGTGTCGTAGGCTCAACAAATTAATAATCTTATTTCCATATAATTAACTGGTAATATAATGGTAGCAAGGATCATTCCCACGAAGAGAAATGAGTTTTAGTTGTCAAAGTGTCACAAATGGGGGTTTTGTTTTAGATTTTAAACAAAGTAAATAAAAGTAATTGAAAGTATTAAGTTTTAAGCAATAAAGAGATATATGATTGAGGAATTCTTCTTCGTATATAAACCGTCAATGAGTTAATATATTCATTTATTCGTCATTAATCATAGATTATCACCAACTATAGAACATCATCTAGAGCAGTGCTATTCTCTGAAGTCCTTTGGTCACTGGGTACCAAGGCGCTCGTGAATACCAGATTCTATTCGTCCAAACCACCAAGTAGTAGAGAACTTAAGGTGTATCTTGGTTTCTTTATGTTTCGTGACTTAGGTTAATCCTAATAGTTAAACTTTTAGCGCAAGGTCCACTTTCTAGTGTTGTTTCTACACGTGATTGCTCCACAAAATCCCTCTGCAAGGTTTCACATTTCTACTTATGTAGGGGTTATTCAACAATTACACGGATATCCTAACTCCTTATTAGCTTTAGACTAATTAATAAATTGATTTAGTTGGTCACCTAGAACAATCAATCGTAATATCGAATCATAGTAGAAACAACGATAATCATATAAAGAGATCAAATAAATTCATATATTAAATCAAATCAAGTTTACAACTTAGAATTCATCCTCATTCAATATATGCTTAGATACTCATGGATGTATAAGCATCCATGATATACATATAAGGAAAGTTTAGAGATATCATTATGATTGATGAATCGCTCCAAATCCCTAGCTTTTGCTCCGTATGATATTTCAACTCTCCAAGACTTACAATTTCGTAACCTCTTGATGTGATTCATTCATGACCTAATACATTATTTTATAGGTTTACATTGCTTGGCCTTCATGTATTTAGTTCGATTCAAGAATCCGACCCGAAAATACGAAATAACGACCCCAAACATGACCTCATGCCTTCCAAGTATGCATACCCGTTTGCATACTTGCTAAGTATGCGTACCGGTATGCATACCACAAATTCCAGCAGAAATTTTCGGAACTAAGTTTGCGTACCCGTTTGCATACTTTACTGTCTTCGGTATTCGATAAAAACTCGTTTTGGACACAAATTCTTCGTCCGAACTCGGAATGACCTCATTATTTTTGCATTAATTTTATATTTTTGAATTATATTCAAGATGGTGATAATAAATCCTTAATTTAAATGAGTTAATCTCGGTCTTTAGCCCATGTCTTGATTTTGAGCATTTTTTCTCCTTTTCTTCGTACTTCTTCAACTTCTCTTGGACTTGGGAACTTGGATACTTGGAATAATTATCTTCATATCTATTTTCAGAACTTTGTACCTCCTTTTTGGATGATTCACCTAATAGGAACACATAAGAGAAAACAAGAGTAATAATACAAAAATATGCAAGAATAATAGATTAAACAAGTATGGAATGGACACTAAAATCATATGAATTATGCACCTATCACCTATCAGTCATATTTCATACAAGGCAGGCAGATCTCATACAATGTATTTATTGCGCATGAGATGATCCATACCATGAGGGCTCAAAGAGGCAACAAATTCCTTATGGGTCTAAAGATAAACATGTCGAAGGCATTAAACGGAGTGGAATGGAGTTTTATAGGAAAGATTTTGGATAAACTAGGCTTTAGCAGCAAGTGGTATAACCTAGTCCATCAATGCATTAGTACTGTGTCAGCTTATGTCCTCCTTAATGGAATACCTTGTGATCAATTCAACCCGAGTAAAGGGCTGAGACAGGGAGATCCTTTATCTCCCTATCTATTTATCATATGCATAGAGATGTTATCTAGAGCTATCTCCAAAGCGGAGGATATGAACCTTATTCATGGGATAAAGGTGGGTCAAAATGCCCCGTCTATATCACACGTATTATTTCCTGATGACCTCTTGGTTTTCAGTAAAGCTAGCAAAGAGGAGAGTGAGAACATTTTGAGAGTTTTGAATGAGTTTATCCTAGCATTAGGTCAGCTCATAAACATGGAAAAGTCTGGAGTCTTTTTCAACCAAAATTCCCATCAGAACACTATGAATAAAGACATAAACACTTTAGTTGTGAAGAGAATATCTCTTAATGACAAGTATTTAATTAGGTTCTCCTCTATTTATGCACACATCCAAACTAAAGTCATGTAAGTTCATGCTGGATAGAATGGGGGGAAATTTGCAGAACTGGAACGGAAAGAATTTATCTTGTGCAGGCAAAGGATCATGATACTAACCTCTTCGTCTACGATACCGATATATCATATGAAATATTTTAGAGTGCCAGTAACTGAGATTGAAAACATAGATAAACTGTAGCGGGATTTCTTTTGGGGAAAAAATGAAAACGGAAAGAAAGGGGTGTTTCCAAAGGCATGGATAAGGGTCTGTAAACCAAAGATCATGGGAAGTATGGGGTTCCTGAACCTGAAAGAGTTCAACGATTAGAAATGCTAGATAAGGTTAGTTGGAGACTGATGAAAGAGCCCAATGGATTGTGGGGGTCAATCTAAAATAACAAAACTTTCCAGATTCAAGCCTACTCAACTATAACTACAAGTGCTCGGAAAAAGACTCGTGGGTCTGGAAAAATATAATGGGGACACTGAATGGAATGTGGAAGATGGAAAAACCATTAGAGTATGGGAGGAAAAGTGGTACCCTGGTCAGCAACAACAGCTGGTGGAACCAATTAGCCAAAGTTGGAAGATCACCTATGTGGAGGAACTAATTGATAAGTCTGGAGAGGAATGGGTGTGGTATGTACAGAAGTTGGAAAGGTATTTTGAACACCAGGTTTGTCAACAGATCAGGGAGCTCAAGATACACAAAGGTAAAAAGGATGATATTCGATGGAAACTGGAAAAAAAAAAGGTAAATTCACAATCATATCTTTATACAAAAATCTTATTCTTAGGGGTGTACAGGAATACATCCAGATGAAGCAATTTTGGAAAAATATGTGGAAAATGAATACTATACCGAGAGTTAATACTATCGTCTGGAAGTGTGTCCATTCTGTTCTTTCAATGAACGAGATAATGGCAAGGGTTCTACCATATATCAACAAAACTTGCCCACTATGTGGAAAAGTAGAGGAAACCTTGACCCATATCTTTATGACCTATGAATTCATATTCAAATTTCTGAGATATGTGGGTGTTAGCATCAATGTCTACACTAAAAACCATACTGACTTCCATGTTTGGATTCGGGATTGGTTTAGAAGAGGCAAAGTGGATAGCCTAGGATAAATTGAGTGGGCTGACATCCTAGCGATTACTTGTTGGGAAATTTGGAAGACAAGGTGTGATCTAGTGTTTAGGAAAATAAAACCTAGTTTTAAGAAATCAGGATATAGGATTACCAATATGGTAAGAAGTAGTAGGAGAAATAAGAGAGCTGAAAAACTTGATTCTGGAGTACAGATAGTAACCAACCATACCCCTCTAGTTGTTAGCCTATTAACCGTGAAGATTAACATAACTTTGAGTGTTAGAAGTAACTATAGGGAGAAGGGAATAGCACTGATGGTGTCTGATCATGCAGGAAGCATTTTTGAAGCAAGATGCAAAATCTTTGAAGCAACTACATAAGAAGAGTTAAAGAGTGAAGCGTCTTCCATGCCAATCCAATGGGCACAATAACTAAATCATCCGCAGGTTAAAGTTGATGGTGACAATGTAAAATTCCTTGAAGCTGTTAACATCCATCTAGGAGATGCAGTGAAGAATATTAAGCTGAAAAAAACAAAAACTTTATATTATGTATTATATTAGAATGTTTAAGGAACTTAGTATGGTTCCAAAATCTGAAAACTTCTTAACAAGAAGGTTAGCTGATTATTGTCTTGAGCATAAACTCAGTTCTAAGTGGAAAGAGCCACTTATTAACTCTTTTTTTGGTCGGGCTTCTTCAGGAGAAAATTGTAACTGACTATGGGATGTATCTCCAGGGTTAAACCTGATTTATTTATTAAAAAAAATATATATTTATTTTTTGTAAGTCAAACAACTTCTGCACCTCGTTACTTGGTGACTCTGAGTTTAGCGGGCATAAGTTGCAACATATATACTATTTATTATCTGAAGAAATAGTATTCAAAATTTTATGTTGTAGCACATTAGTGATTTCTTATTTCTTATCCACACATCTTGAACCGCATAATTTTACTCTAGATTTCTTTAATTTTTGTGATATTATTCTTCTTTCTGACATAGATACCTTTTTAGAGCTTCACCCATGATATTACACTCGCGCACAAGAAAGGACAACAACGGATTCTTATAAACTAGAGATGGTAGAGACGTTTTCAAATTGGCAATAAAGTTAGATTTTTATTTTGCATGTAAAGAGAACATAGACAAGGTTGAAATTTAAATAAAATTGAAAATCAGAATGCATGAACAAAGGAGAACCCATTTAGGACCGACCCATAATAACCTAGTTAAAATCAAAAATTACTTTCCAATTTTTGGTCAACTCTGAAAAATAAAGTCCTGAAATAGATTCCCCCACATAGAGCATGGTCATTGAAGTTAGATGCATGTTGAGATTATTAGTTCACATTGTATAGGAAATTTAAAATTATGTTTTTTTTTGTTTTTTTTGTTTTTGACACGACAAGTTGCGTTAAGGACACCCAAATCAAAACATAAAAACAACTACAATAAAAGGAAAAGAAAAAACAAACACAAAAGCTAGACAAACAACCTAACCACCAGATCCTCTACCCTTTCAAACAAAATCCACCTTGTTCTTATCTTCTGCAAGAATATTCTTAAAGTCTAGAGAGAACTCCTCAGGTCTCACATCCTCCCAAAAGCTTGAAGCCTTCCGGCCTGCAAGAAAGTCTCCGGCTCTGTTCGTTTCTCTATAAAAATGGGAAGTTCTTTATTTTCCGAACCTCCTCCTTAAGGCCTTAATTCTTCTCCAAATATATAGCATAGTCCATGGAGGATCCTTATAAAGGTAAGAAAATAATCTAACAACAGCAGACGAATCCATAGCCATATGCACCCTGAATTTACTCTTTCTAATAGCCATATTTTATCCAAGCTCCGCTCCTTGCAATTCATGTGCTAGAATATAAATATGAGGGCTAGAACCATGACCAACATCAATAAAATCACCATGAGTATCTCTAATGAGAGCTCCAAAACTCCCACCCTCCTCCTTTGAAGATCAATCTGAATTAATCATTACCTCATCCTCATCCAGGCCAAGCCAAGAACACTCAATCTCCTAAACTCGAAAGAAACTACAATCCACTTTCCACATGTTCATAGACCACCAGAGTTACGGTTATTTGCCACCCTCTCTAAAACTTTTAAGATTGGAAAAATCCTAAACTTCTCCCCCAAATTAATAAGCGAACAAAATATACTCTAAATATTCGGATACTCCACTCACCAATGTCCACATGATACATGCTCTTTGACTTTGAATTCCTTTGACCCCCTATAAGTGAGACACTTTTGTATTAATCCCATCCCAAAAAGTATCTAATATTAATCCTAATATCTACCCAAATCCATAATAATCTGAAACACAAAATTACCGTCAAAGTTGACTAATAGTAGTTAATTACCATCTTCTTGGAAAAAAATTTAACTTTTCAGAAATCAGAGTCATTTTATAACCCTTTAATCATGTTAAATCATCATTCTCATACCCACTGGAAAAAAACCCTCTCTGCTTTTCTCTAGAGAGATCGCATCATTATCTTTTCTTGCAATCTAAGGTTGATTTTCTCTGATTTAAAACACAAAAACCCAAATCAGAATTAAAACCCAGAAAGATAATCCATGGATTCAATTTGTAAATCAAATCGTGTTTTTGATGATGTTAGTAAAGTTCATCCAAGAAGGAAAGCAAGTTATGAAGATTTACATACTTGGCCAGAATCTGATAAAGAGTTTTTGAAATCTGTAAGTCTTAGCAATAATACTCGAGATCAAGAAAGAGGAGGAGGGGTAATGGTGATGAAGAATGGTCCTCCAAGGGTTTTGGATTTTTATATCTTATAGAAACATGTATATTTGAAGTTACAAATTTACTACAGAGAAGAAGAAAGAAACAGTTTCTGAGAAAACTACGAGATGTTTTAGGAAATTTATAGATAAGGTTGTTCTGTATAACAAGAGATCATCATCATCATCAAAAGGGGGTAATGTTATTGCCATTAATAGTGGTAAAAAAGTTGAGAAGAAGAAAGTGTACTATTGTGAGGAAAGTTAAAGAATATATGTTTTCTTTATTCCGTAAATTACTTTCTTGTTCTACTAGTGTTGATGTTGTTGATCATCATCATCTTAGTAGTTAAATCTTTTAGAGATTTTTTTTTTTTTTTTTGTTCAAGAGACATGGGTCATGTATTTGTTTGATTTCATGTTCTTATTCTTTTATAAATTTTGAGGATTAGTTTAAACCAAGTTTCTAAGAAGACAGACAATCTCCAACCACTTTTTCATCAATCGTTCCCGAGTGCAATATTCTCTGTCGTTAATTCTAACACCGGTCTTATAAAAAATAGGTTCAGGTGAAGGTGAATGAACAACTTCAGGACGCTGGTCAAGTGGTAATCCAGATGATATCAATCTGTCAATTTCTAATATTCCCATATTAAGAGCTTGAATTTATGGATTAGGATGCCTAAACCTAAATATTCAAGTGTCAAAACTGCATGTTTTCCCTCTTCAGTCGGTGGCATACGTTTACGTTCTTCTTTACCACCGCCGACTTCAGTTGGTGGAAGACGTTTACATTCTTCTTCACCACCTTCGCCGCCTAAAACATCTTTATCATTCACACCACCACTATTCCTAGTATTACCACTGCATTCAGTAGATGGATTTATTCTATTTCTTCTACTGAATACCAATCGATAAGCGCGGTTCCACTAATTTTCATGAGCAAGAAAAACTAGAATTATTTCGTGAGCAACGGGATTTTGTGTGCGGATAACAAGAACTAGAATTTTTTTATGTCATCTTCTTAACACAACTTAGCAACTATTTATTTTATTTGATCTCGATTAAAAGTATAATAGAACAAAAAAATGAACTCAAAAAATATATTGAACAAGAGTGAACATGTAGATGTAAAACTTTATAAAATAATAAAACTTTTTGATCACTTTATATTAAACAATGTGTTTACCACATGCAATAATATTAACTTAATTATAAGAATGGGATATAAGTTGTGTCCCTTTATTTTTAACCCATTATATATTTTTCTACATCAGTTGTGTCCATTAATTTTAAACCCGCTATTTTGCGCTCTGCTATATATATATAAGTTTCGCCCCTTCATTTTAAACCCATTTTTTGTAAAATATTGTTGATTCTTGTGAAAGACATGTCTATAATTTGGCAAAAAAAAAAACAAACATGATTATGCCCATGTATTTTAAACTTGTTGTGTCCTTTATTTTAAATCAACTATTTTTCCACATGGCACTTTAAATTATTAGAAACTATAAAATTGAATGTAGTGTTAGCATGCCAAACAAAATGATCCGCCTTTATATTATAAGTATTGGTAGATTGATTCACTTTATGCCCTAAATTCAATTTTAACAAAAAATAAATAAATTAATTAATCATGAGAGGATGATTAGTGAATTAATAATTGATTAAAAGAACTGATAAGTCACCTAGTTACCTTGTATTGTTTTAAAGGAATAGTAATTCCCTAATTATTTTTGTTTTTCTTTCCCCTTTTATTTTCTGATCTAGAAGAAAAAAAAAGTAAACAAAAAGTAAAAATAAAATAAAAATGCATGGGTTGCAAAAAGTAGATATGAAAAGTGTTTCTTTACCTATGTAGATTTTAGAAAACAAAATTATTTTGCTACCCCTTTTAATATAGTTCAATTTTACCAAAAATACCAACAAACTAATTAACATGGGTGTATTCGATTAAGAGTTTCATGGATAAGTATGGATTCTTATTTTACATGAATTATACGGATTTATAGACTATCATGGATTAAAGTAGAATCTTTTAGAGATTTATATGGAATAATAAAGTTCAAAATCAAGTGGTCTATATAAAACGCGGTTAGCGTTTAATATAATGTTTGATTGGAAGTTATTATCATGGTCTTCTAATTGATTGTGTTTTTAGCTTGCACATAGCTGAAAGAGGTAAAACAAGTTATTCAAGTTCATGGGTTTGCTATAAAAGTGAGTTTTGATGAAGATGAATACGTGGGTACTTCTTTGATTGACATTTATTACTAAAACGGGAAAATTAAAAAAGCAAAATTTGTTTTGATGATTACCAGGGAAACCTAATATAACTTGAACTACTATAATAACATATAATTATGGGGCAGTGACGAAGTGGTAAGACTAACGATGATTGGGTATTGATTTATTTTCCTATTCACCAAAATCAGATTCAATTGATCTTGGCTCTGACACCAATTATTGGATATTTGATTAAGATTAGTAAATATTTTGATAAGGATTTGTTGAATGGAGGTGAGGGAATAAGCTTCTCTTCCCACTCTTCTATTCAATTGTGTTGGATAGGTTTAGCTTGGTTCCTCTTTCATTATCTTTTTTTTTTATATACTAGGTTTAGATAAGACCTAATATTTAGAGACATGCGGTTACACTACTTTAGGTCTAAAATATAAACTTCACATGAACTAACACACTAGTTCAAGTGAAAAATGTAAATTTCACATTAACTAACAAGAATCATGATGGTGAAACTAAATTAATGAACTATATAGAATCTTGGATATAATAATGTAAACCAAGATGCATAATAACAGAGATTCACCTGATTCCCATACTAAGCTGAAGCGCATTGATATTATCATATATGTCCCTAGATGATCAATATATCATTTCAGTAGAAATGGGATTAAGAGTTTTCCTCAATGGTTTTTTTGTCTTAGTTAATTGCAAAGGAGATTAGTAATGGTAACAGATGAATAATGACAGTGAAACTTAATAATATCAACTTGGATCTTTTGCAGACGTAAATAAACCTAAATAATATGAGATATGCAAGTGATTTATAAACCTCATACTTCATGGATATTAAATATAATAGCGAAATAAATGCGTTGGTTCCCCAAGGTTCTGACTTCTATAGGGCCGTGCAAATATCGGTACATGCACTAGACTGATATTCGTCGTTTCGTATGTTATTATTAAATTTACTTATAACCATATGAATTCTTTTGAACTTGTAGGATCATAATTACTAAGATTATATTATCGCTTCTCATCAGGAGGCATACAAGAAGAATTTGTTACCAGAAAAGGACCTAGGAGCCAAGCGGGCACAAATCTGAGAGCTAAAGAAGCGGGTCACTGAGCAAGAAGATGATTTATTTTTATATTTGTCTTTATTGCTTCTTTAGGTTTCTCGTACATAGGCTCAAGAGTTGTAGTTTTTGGTGATAGCTATCATCAAACGTCTAAATAACTCAGCTGAGCTTGCATGAAAATCACACCGTCATGAAAACTATTCCGAGATAGATCTCTTCATTTTTGTATAATAACAACTAAGTAAGGTAGATGTGCATGTTGAAAGCAAGGGTTATGTGATAGACTGTTAAAAACACCATATCCCTTTGCAGTAGAGAGGGTCGCAAAGGGTGTTTCTTCCACCATGGGATAACATATGTGACAAAGTGATAAGTGATAGGTGTGATAAACACCTAATTTTATATCTAGTATTTATGCT